>NCQV01080728.1:0-10589 GCA_002740545.1 Lophocereus schottii
CCCGTGAAAGTGGGATCCACACTGGGAGTAGTTGTTGTTGTTGTAATGAGACCAATCGTTGCATCCTTGGAGATAAAGGTGTACTTCCAACTCATAAAGCCAGCCAAAGCAGGGTAACTAGAGCCCCCCTCTCTGGCTTCGTTGTTTCTTCCAAGGGCTCACTTCAGGAAGAGAGTGACTTGCAGAAGGTGCGCATCGATGATGGGTTTGATCCGAATGTGTACAAGCTAATGAAGAACTCTAGTTATGACTTCAATAAGCCAGTTTCTTTGGGGAATGCCATCAAAGCTAAGCCCTATGGCATCAATGAGATACAAAAGAAAATACGAGAGCAAGGTCGCATTATGGCAGTTCCGAAGGTAGGCCTCAGTTATGTATCGCCTCAACCTCTCCGAATTTTACGGCAACGTAAAGATAGGAAGTCCCTTGCTCAGTGTAATGTAGAAGAAGAGATTATTGAAAGTGATGATGAAGATGTCAAGAACAAACCAAAATCTTCTGTGTTTGACATATTGCAATCTTCCACTTCACAAGGACGCACTTCTGTGTTCGATAGAATGGGAAATGGCAAACTCTCAAAGTTTTATGCTTTCTGGCAGCTAAAAGTAGGCACATAAACCAAACCTACAGTCTTCACTAGGACCAAGCCAAGTGAAAAGGGGGCAAGCTTTTCAACATCACATGAAAGGGGCTCAGTATTTGGTGGCTCGGTGAAAAAAATGAAGTCCAAAGTGTTATTCCTTCTCATATGCAACGCTTGTCGACTCTACATGTGAAGACGGAGGGTTCGTTAAGAGTCAAGAGACGCACAGTGGCTTTCACTGGCCATAGGGTTAATCAGGGCTCAAAAGAGGAACTCAAGCAAGAGGAACAAGCTTCCTCCAATCACATCACGGTCCGAGCAGTTGATGACTTGGATGTTGAAATAGAGCTCACGGAAACTCCCAAGACTCTAGAAGACAAAGGGCACGCCACAGTGGACAAACTCAAAGAGTTGAATCTTGGAACTAGCGAGGAGCCTCACCTTATCTACGTGAGCTCATTGCTCACGTCCAAAGAGGAAAATGAGTATTTTGATCTCCTATCAGAGTATAAAGATGTGTTTGCTTGGAGCTATAAAGAAATACCCGAGTTAGACCCTAAAGTCTAGTCCACCACTTGTCTATCAAAAAGGGTGTTTCGCCCAAGAAATAGCCCCAACGACGTTTCCAACCAAAGTTAGTACCAAAAATCGAGAAGGAGGTTAACAAACTCATAGAGGTGAGATTCATTCACGAAGTCAAGTACCCAACATGGCTTGCGAACATTGTCCCTGTAAGGAAAAAAGAATGGCCAACTGCGTGTTTGTGTGAATTTTCGGGATCTCAATGATGCCTGCCCCGAAGATGATTTTTCACTACTTATGATGGAACTCATGATTGATTCTACAATAGGACATGAAGCTCTATCCTATATGGATTACACAGCAGGATACAATCAGATTCAAATGGCGCCAGAATATCAGGAAGTCACAGCTTTCCACAAACCTAAAGACATCTTTTGCTACAATGTGATGCCGTTCGGCTTGAAAAACGCCGAAGCCACATACCAAAGGGTGATACAAACCATCTTTGAGGACATGCTGCATAAGATGGTGGAATGCTACATTGACGATCTAGTGGTCAAGTCAAGAAAGAGGCCAAACCACTTGCGTGATCTCCAGCAGATCCTCGAAAGATTGCAAAGATGTCAACTCGAGATGAATCCACTTAACTACGTGTTCGTTGTTACTGCTGGCAAATTCTTAGGCTTTATCGTCCGATATTGAGGCCTTAAAATTGACCAAGCTAAATTTAAAGTCATTCAAGACATGCCTGAGCCCAAGAACGCTAAGGAGCTTTGCAGTTTACAAGGGCTCTTAGTGTATATCAGGAAGTTCATATCAAAATTGGCCATTCGTTGTCATCCTTTCAGCCACCTCATGAAAAAAGAGGCACCTTTTGAATGGGATGAATCATGCACGAATGCCTTTAGAAGTATCAAGAATATTTGTCAAGCCCACTGGTGCCAGGAGCTCCAATTTCCGGCAAGCCTTTGATACTTTACATTGCGGCACAAGAAAGAATACTGGGGGCATTATGTGTGTAGGAAAATGAGGAGGGCAAAGAGAGAGCTCTTTACTACCTGAGTCGAACCTTAGTCAGTGCTGAATTAAATTACTCCCCACTCGAAAAGATATGTTTGGCTCTTATGTTCGCTGTGCAGAAGTTGAGACATTACATGCGAGCTCACATAGTGCGAGTCATCTCTAAGACTGACCCAATTAAGTATATCTTGTCCAAACCGGTTATGAGTGGATGGTTAGCAAAGTTAAGACATTACAATACGACATCGTCTACGTACCACAAAAGTCTATTAAAGGAAAGGTACTGGCAGACTGCCTAGCAGATCACCCAATTCCCGATGAGTGGGTGCTAAACGATGATCTACCTGGTGCAGAAGTGTTTCTTGTAGACATTCTCCCATATAGGAAATGTACTTTGACGGTGCGGCACAACAAGATGGTGCTGGAGTAGGGGTAGTTCTCATCTCCCCTGAGAAACACATCCTCCCATACTCATTTGTGTTGACTCAGCTGTGCTCCAATAACATGGCTGAATATCAGGCACTTATCTTGGGTCTCCAAATGGCCATAGAGATAGGCATCAGATATTTAGATGTGTACGGCGATTCACAATTAGTCATCAATCAACGTCTCGAGAAGTATGAGATTAAGAAAAAGGATTTGATCCCGTATCAGACACAAGCCTCCAAATCTTAGATAAGTAAGATACAATCAAGTTGCAGCACATCCCTAGGAGTGCCAACAAGATGGCTGACGTGCTTCCAAATCTTACAGCCACTTTGGCATTAAGGGCAGAGGAGGATAGTCACACCATCAGAAGATGAATTCGTCCAAGGAGTTAATGCAGTCTATGTTTATGAGATGGAAAAAGAAGATTGGCATCACCAGCTCATTGATTATCTGAAGCACGGGATGCTACCAAATGATGCTAGGCGTAAGACGGAAATCCAAAGGCGAGCACCACATTTTCTTTATTAAAACGATACTCTTTATCAACGCTCCTTCCTTAGTCTTTGGTTGAGGTGCTTAGGCGAAGACGAAGTATAGCAAGTCATGGAGGAAGCTCACTCAGGGGTGTGTGGCTTGCATTAGTCCGGGCCTAAATTGTATGATCGCATCAAAAGAATGGACTATTACTGGCCCACCATGGTGCATGGCTACATTAACTTTGCAAAAAGGTGCGACGCGTGCCAATTCCACCCTAACTTCATTCAACAGCCTCCAAAACCACTCCACCCAACCGTAGCATCCTGGCCTTTTAGGCGTGAGGACTTGATGTCATGGGGCCCCTCACTCCTAGGTCTTTAGCTGGTCATTATATATTTTGGCAGCCACTGATTATTTCTCTAAGTGGCCGGAGGCAATCACTTTAAAAGAAGTCAAGAAGGAGAATGTCATCGATTTTATTCAAACGCACATCATCTATTAATATGGTGTGCCTCGATACATCATCACCGACAATGGCAAACCATTCTTCAACAAGCTAATGACTAGCCTTTGTGAGAAATTTAAGTTCGCTCAGCATAAGTCTTCAATGTACCATGCACCTGCAAATGGCCTACCAGAAGCGTTTAAAAAAACATTGTGCAACTTATTAAAGAAGATGGTGGAAAAATCCAAGCGGGACTGGTATGAAAGACTGAGAGAAGCACTTTGAGCTTATCGAACCACCTACAAGACACCAACACAGTCAACTCCCTATACACTCGTGTATGGTGTAGAGGCTGTTTTGCCTTTGGAAATTCAAATCCCATCGCTATACTGGAAGGCTTAAGTGAGGATGAAAATCACAAACTTTGTCTTGTAGAGTTGGAGTCTCTTGATGAGAAAAGGCTTCAGGCGTAACAAAAACTAGAGTGTTAAGCGCGTCTGTCACGAGCATTCAACAAAAACATTCGACCTCACTCGTTCCAGGTTGGGGATCAAGTGCCCGCGATAAGAAGGCCGATCATCATGACGCACGAGACAAGGAGCAAGTTTACCCCTAAATGGGACGTCCCGTATATTGTTCGTGAAGTCTACTCGAATGGTGGCTATAAAATAGTCGACGCAGAAGGAGTACAAGTAGGACCGATAAACGGCAGGTTTCTGAAGCACTACTACTCTTGAAGATTGATTGTAAGCTCCTAAGTATGAGCCTAAACTGGTCATCAAAAAAAAAAAATTTGTAATACTCCTGATCAACAAGAATATAAACTGTGAACAGCAAAAAAAAGCATAAATTAAAAAAAAAGAATCTTGTACTACTCTTAACCCGCAAGAGTATAAATTGTGAACGACAAAACAAATAATTGTAGCAGAATTGGTTAAACTACATTATGACTTGATCTCATTGAAAAATTACAATTTTCTTGAGTATGTAGGTAGCTTGGTGAATAAAATTAGCAAGTGCAGTTAGACGAAACATAAGAAAGAGATGAAGAAAAGGCAACAATATTACTAATAAAGTGTATCAAGCGTTCACTAACATGAACAATCCAAGTGCAAGTACAATAAGTTAAGCAACCTAATCAGATAGTGCTCATCCAGTTATCAGGGTTGAGTGAGAGTTGCAACTCTAAGACATCGCACTTATGTTCCTTCAACTTCTCAGCCTCTTCTTGAGCCAAGTGGGTATGGCTTCAAGGTTAGCAAAAGCTTGTTTCTTCTCAATGACTTGTTGCTTGATGGTGATCACTAACGTCGATTTGGCTTCAACGTCACTCCTAAGTTTTTGGTCCTCTTCACAAGTAATATGAAGTGCCTTTTCTAACTGGACTACTTTTTGAGTTGCACCCTTATGTTTGCCCTTAATGGCAGCTAGCTCTTCCTGCACTGCGATAAGATGGGACTGCGCTTGGTTGACTTGTTCAATGCAGGTGGTCTTCTCTTTATCTTCGTCATCCAAATGGCGAAGTGTCAAAGCCACTTGTGTGAGTGCCAAATATGCACATGCACTGCTCACATAATCATCTATTAGCTTCCTCAGAGGATTTGGGTCTCCATTGAGACGTTCAATGATTTTAGACATCATGTGGGCGCTCTCATACATTTTTTCTACCTCATCAAATGAAGCATTCTTCAAAGCATTCAGGTAGCTAGAACCTATAGCCCATATGTCACAAATAATGATGCTTTGAGAAGCAGGACCTGGTGGAAATGAAGTGGCAAAAACCACCGCAACGATAGATTTTCCTTTCACGACCTCATGGCTGGTTATTTTCTCGACGATAGTGGATATTCTTTTAGCTGCCAGTTGAAGAGATGTCGGTCCCTCTACTAAGTTCTCGCTATGGGTTGGTGACCCAGGAATGTTTCACCCCCTTTGGAGACTGATCCTTCAACTCCCACTGGAGATGTCAACCTCTTTACAACTGCTACGTCCTTACCACCATGAAAATTGGCCTTAGCAGTTGACAACTTGGCTGCAAGATTAACTTCCTCAAGCAATTGCTCGTCTATGACAGAGGTGGCCTTCTGTACTAAATTGAATACGCCAATCTGCATCGAACAAACAAAAAAAAGAGTGAAAAGATCAAGCCATTAAAATTTTAAAAACAAATTGGTTGCCATGAGCCTCGCAAGGTTCTATACAAAGAGAAGACTAAGTTACATCTTCAAGGTTAAGCATGTCTGAACAGCTTGTGATGTCATTGAAAAAACTATCTCCAAGAGGCGCTTTGGAAGTATCAGTAGCGACAGTCTTGCATTTTTTAAGCCCACAATGTTTAAAGTTAGCTTCTGAATCCTGGTCACTGTCATCATTTTTATAGTGTCCCCCCCTCGATCAGTAATAGGAGTATTAAGGGACTCGCAGGTCTGTTCAGCATCAGAATCTTGGTCCTCAAATCAGATCCATCCTTTGAAGTATTGCCTCTTGTGTTCTTCTTAGACTGAGAGGGGTCATGTCCTCTACTCTGCCGAAGATGACCAATATTGGCCCTGAGGTCACTTATTGTCACCTTAGACTACCAATCCTGATATTTCTTAGTCATGAACTTATTAAGATGTAGCGAACGACTCAGCAACATCGCTATGAACTTAGTGTTCTTAGATAGAATGGCGGTCCAAAAGTATAAGGCGTCATTGCAGGATGTGGTCCGAGTGCGGGGGTCAAATTTAAGCGCATCAGGTAGCTCCTGCCAGAAACCAAATTGTCTGTTGACTCGATGAGGGCTATAAGGCATAATAAAAGTCATTGCACGACGAAGAGGTGGGTAACTAGATTAGAGAGCTATTAGATAGCTAAGCTTCTCATAGCCAAGAGTTCCATCGCTATTCAAAGTCTTACATTTATTTTTGCTAAACACGGTGTAACCTAGATCAACAATCGCTCCTTCATGGATATGTCTTCGAGCGTCTTCAAAACTCTTTGCCCCTCCAAAGCCAAACTAGTGCTCTATTAAAGGACCCGCTAGAGCCGGATCCAATACATAGTGAGTGCTGAAGTAACATACTAGCTAACCATATAGATAATGAGCAGGAAAGAATGACATGGAATTTAAGGGTTTTCCCGCACTAAAATACCATTCAGGCCACGATAAATGCTCGCCAACACAGGCACCGCAAGACTGTATGTACATCTGACTACTATATTGCTAGCCACTTTGAAGGTATCAGGACGAATAAATCTTTTTCATATTCAGGGAGAGCAAAAATGCATAACCAGCATGAAAAAAAAAAAAAAAAAAACAGCTAGATAGGTGCTCTCTCTTCTATCAATAGGAATTTCAAGTGCATCAAAGACAGTAGATTCTTCTCGAGTCCATTGTAGGGTCGCTGGCTGAATGTCACCTGAAGGATTATGAGTTGCCTTTTGATAGGATGCGACTTGGAAGAGCTTCGTCGCCTCGGGAAGGACTCTTGCTTAACTTGCCTCTTGCACCAAAAATCTATCCAACGCTCAGCGCAAACCCCTCGGTCGTGGACATTCTCAAGACAGCTGTAAGTAGCAAATAAGTATCTACATGTAGGCTGGATTAATCTCTGATTGTTGTAATGACGTTGACATAATGCATCTCGGCTAGGTACTGCCACATCATAAATTTTTCCGTAAATAGGGAACCAAAGAAGTTTATACAAGTCTCATAGAGATATCGACATTTCTCCGGATATAATATGCAAAGTGTTCTCAGGGCACCAAGCCTCACAAAAGGCGCGAATAACATGAGGATTACGATCATAAGTGTATAATGAAGCATAAACTGTATCAAAAAGGCAGTAAGTCCTCAATTGGGATTCAAAATATGAGGGAATGTGTTCTACCCATTCCCAATATTTGAAAATGAAAAAGAATTCCCCAAATATCTTCAATGCTAGCCCCCAACGAACTTCATCGGAGATAATTTTTCGCCCAAGTAGCGGGAAAGTGGTGACAGTACAGCTATTTTCATGGCTAGCGTTATGAAGATGGTAGATATTATCATACATTCTATCTACAACCCTTGTAGTCAACGGTGATGCAAAGTCAGAACGAGATACGGTAGGTATCTCCTGAAACTCTGGATGAAACAAGGATGGGTAAACAATAAATGAGCTGCCCAGCTATGCTTTTGAATCTTCATGTTCTACGACAGAAAGATAAATTTTTCACCATCATTTGTATTCCTTAATTGACATCATGATTGAGCACCTGTTTAGAAAAAGGGGTTACTTTCGAAAGAAGAGGAAAAAAATGGAGAAAGGAAGCTGAAAAAAAAATCCTTGCAAGTTCGTTTTCAAGGGTGCAAAATCCTCGTATAGCTCATTGGCGTGGCTCAATCCTCAAGCGACACTTCCCGTTGGCATGTGCGATGGCTCTCTCCTCAAAGTCTGAAGATCTAGTTTGACCATCCTCACGCACAACGAGTCTTCAAGTGCTACATCCCGCTGGCGTGAGTGAGGGCTCTCTCCTCAAGGTTTGAAGACCGAGTCTGATCACCCTCACGCACAGCAAGTCTTCAAATGATATATCACGCTGGCATGTGCAAGGGCTTTCTTCTCAAAGTCTAAAGATCGAGTCCGATCACCCTCACGCACAGCGAGTCTTCAAGCATCGCATCCTGCTGACATATTCGAGGGCTCTCTCCTCAAGGTCTAAAGACCGAGTCTGATTACCTTCCCGCACAACTAGTCTTTAGGTACTGCATCCCACTAGCATATGTGAGGCCTCTCTCATCAAATTCTAAAAAACCGAAGTTGGTCACCCTCAGCAACAATGTGGTGTCAACTGCTGAATCCCAGTATCATATCTCGTGCACAGTGAGTCTTAAAAAAAAGAGATTCGCATACCAATAGTCACGATATAAAATAAATAAGTAAATAAAATTTCTTATCTCTATAGTGATTTTTTCATGCACAAAAAAAAAAAAAATATCTTGTGTAATTGGTAACAAAGCATCTTACTCCAAAAAAAAAAAATTAAGTGATAAAAGCTCTTGACCTTATTCCCAAAGAAAGATATATAAACAAAAAATTAATTAATTAAATGAGTCTGGAAGCCAATTTTATGTTGTCACAAATTTTCAGCAATACGGTGTTGTCCTTGTTTATGCCAGGAAGCAAACGTTCTCTCCGCAAATTTTCAGCAATATGGTGCTGTCCTTGTTTATGCCAGGAAGCACACAGAAGCCCTGTCACCATCAATCATCACGACATCGGCTGTGTTCAAGCAGGCAAAAGTCACGCGGAAAGAAAAGAGACGATGAACAAGACCGCAAGCTTACTTTTCTATTAACAAAAAGAAAAAGAATAGAAGAGGATCCAAGCAGAGTCTTTGGCAGAGTGTCCGGCAAAGAAAAAGAATATAACACGATCCAAGCAAAGTCTCTGGAAAAGATGAGAAAGCAAAGATGATGGACCAAGATAACATATCTCAAAGCAGAGGAGGACAGCCATCGAGAATCGCAAATATGGGTATGAAAGGGAGCGAACAATCGCCTTGTACAGTGAAAGGGTATATTTAAGGAAGGAGACGTCTGCCTTGCGTAATAAGTCCTCAAATTTTGGGCAGGAGAAATTTACACATGAAGAGCACATCTTATAAATTGGAATTGTATGTAATTGCATCAAATTTAATGCAGCTCTTATATATATTTTTTTAGGAAAAAAATCCTCTCTTCAAATTACCAATCAGGAAAAAAAAATGAGCGGCACAAAAGTGGAAACAACTATGTCGACAGTCTGTTAGATCGGTGAAAACAATTGCATCTGTAAAATCGACAATATGATAAATTAAGTTGATGGTCTGCTTGGACAACGAGTCAAATGATGTACGTTGAGACGGCAGCTGCGCTTAAACACCAAGTCGTGTGCGTGGCCTACTCTCGAGGGGGCAATTTATAGGCACAAAAAAATTAAATATGCACCATGTCACTAAATAATTTAAGTTAATTAATGTCAGCTAATCCAATTAATTAATTTAATTATGTATGTCCAAACGACTACCAAGTCAACGAATCAATCAAGTCTCAAGGCAACGGTCCGGTAACATTATCAAGTCAATGACCCAGTAAACTACCGAGTCATCAACTTAAATAGATTCCCGAGTCATCAACTTAAATAGACTCCCGAGTCATCGGCTTAAGTTTAAGGCCCATCTATTGATCCAAGAATACTATTAATCCGCAAACCCCAAAAGAGAGAGGATGCTTCTCCCTAAAAATATAGCTCCACCTCCCCCTCATTGGAGGATAAAAATTCTGTCCTACAGAAGACTCTCTGGAAAGAGACAACGGGCACATCAAAACGTGTCATTCCCTCTACAGATTAAAATACACACTTAATCGAGATTCAAGCTACTTTAGCCCTCAATCAAGCCACAAACAAGAGATCGAATTAGAGGAGTTTAATTTGTTTATTTGTAACAAAATATTCAGATATTTTACCCATTTTTATCATAAATAAAATTAAATTTGTTCCATATTTCTTATTTTAATTCGATTTAGACTTGAAATTTGTAGTTACAACTTGATTATAATACGTCGCACTACAAATTAGAGACATATATGTAACCTAAGAACATCTCACCAAAGAAATAACTCCCCCTAAGCTTGATTGCATTGTAATACTTAACACTACAAAACATATATATATATATACACACACACACACACACCCTTGACATTTGCTACCAGCAAAACATCTTTGAAACTTTTTGTTCTAAACTATTTCCCTATGTGACAATTGCGTGCATGATTTGTGACGGTTGTTTCGGTATGTAGCAGTTATTTATTATACTTTAATTGTTAGCATATAGCCATTAAAGAAATTAAAATATATTCAGTAAAATTAGCCAGTCGTTTAGCTAATGAAAACAAACTGATATATAAAAAAAAAAAGCTAATATTTTGAACATTAATTTACCAAACTATGTAATATACTCTTTGGTAGGCTAAGGAATATTCAGGAAAATAAGCAGCTCTCTCGCGGAAGAAAAGAAAAAGAGAAAAGAAAAAGGAAGACAGGGTTAATTGTTTGTTGATTGCTTTTTATCTGCCCGCATATGAATTGATTTTACTGTTTTGAG
>NCQV01080744.1:3742-26048 GCA_002740545.1 Lophocereus schottii
TCCTCAATTTTGCAAAAAGCCTATGAATTTCGCTAGGGTTTCGGTTGAAGCAATGCCATCAGACTTCGATCATATTCAGGTATTGTTTCTTGCAATTGATTTGTTTGTTTTGTTACCCATAAAATTATGAGTGAAAATCCTCAATTCATGCCGAGAAGATACTAAAAATTTGGCTAGAATTTAACAAAATATAGCTGGCATTTTTCTAGGATTAGGGTTTGTATGCTTGAACTCGATTTTAATCATTTTCGATGATTTATTTTGAAAATCAGAAGGTGTATCATGTTGCCCAGGCAATTTCAACCAGAAACCCTCTATCAATTCCAAGAATGCACCAGTTTTTGGCCGGAAGTTGGTGATATTGTCATCGACATGCTACATGCTTTTTTGAGCATTAAGACTCAATTTTGGAATCAATTTTGGCTCAATTTTTCGCAAGTGATTATCCATGTCAATCTTATATGCTACAACATATTTAGGATGAATTCTAGTCATTGAATTGAATCAATTTGAGCGAAAAAAGGACGTTTTTGCAACAGGATATGCAGCGGGTCGTGGGACCAAAATTCCCTGGCCTTATGAGCGGCAATGAGGGGTTGGGGCTAAGGCCCTCCTGCGTCAAGCACTATGCATGTGATCGTGAAGCTGCTCGCCTTCCTTTTTTTAATTTTCATTTTTTAATTAATTTATTTTTTCTTGAAAAGGGTTAAAAGGGCTTGTGGCTAAATTTGACTATTGACTTGTGGTTGACCAAAAGAGTTGACTTGTTGACGAAAGAGTTGACTCCATTGCCTGTAAGGGTGAATTTATATTTTATTTTTTGGCTTTTTTTAAAGCCTTTTGCTATCAATTGATGAAGCATAACGCGAAATCTTAAGTACATGTTTAATATGATATTTGATATCATTTTTGAGAATGAAAGATTCCTTGAGAATCTTTTATTTGAGGTATTTAATACGTATCTCATGAGAACTATGGGCATGTTTATTTGATATCGTTGAGTCAATTTAAGTGAAATATTATGTGAAATCTCTATGATATTTTTGGCTCACTCGATATATGATGAATACGTATGCTTGATTGAAGTGCATGAAATATTATGTTAAACATTATGAGAATATGTTTCATATGTTGTAACCTCCAAATTTCATATAAAAAGTTATACATGTACCCTCCCTTAATAACTTAGGTGAGAGGACATTGAAATTTCTCACAAAACGTTTTTCCAGAGTTTCGTTAACTTATAAATTATGCCCAAGATTATTAAATTCATTTTCCTATATCTATGGATATATGTTGAACTTTCTAGAAATATTCTTGAGGTTGACATATCCTCTTTGATTATAAATTTGAGAATTTCTTTTAGAATATTGTGTATTAAGTGTTCTGGTAACTTAGAATGAAATTACAAAGTTAATTGCACTAAAACATTCATTCATATGACGATTATTGGCAACTATATGTGAACTTTCAACTTTAGAGTCTGTGTTTGTACATATTAACTCTGTTGGTTATTTCCAATTACATGGATAAGTGTGTACTAAAATACTAGACATATGTGTGCTTTTGTACTGATTGTAAAACTTTCATGTTTTACAAAGCAACATGTCAGCTGCCACAATTGCTAGATCTAGATCTCTCACTATTAAGTTTTAAAACTATAACAAGAGCCCTTATCTCTCCATGAGGGAGCGTCTGAGGCATATGTAAAATATTATTAGTGAATTAGCTAAAATGGCTATGAATTGACCAATGACCAATAAGTTCATGTTGTGATCTGTTCCATGCCTAATGACTGGGGTTATACTAAGATGGTCTTGTCTTGAACTAAGCATATCGTTACTTTCGAAGACATCAGGCAACAAGTTGAATTAGAGGAAGAGCGGCAAGAGGCCACTGAAATGACAGGTGCAAAAGTGCACGTCACCTCTAATGCAAGGAATGGTTCTAAAAGGAAGGGCCAAGGGAACTGGATTTGCAAAGTCATTCAAATGAGGAATTTGAGCATGACCAAGAAGGCAACGAAAAATGTTCAAGGAGGAAAGATTTAATGCAAGCTAGGTGCCTCAACTTTGACCAAATGGGTCGTCACACTACTGATTGCACTGGGCCCAAGAAGAAATTTAGCAATAACTACTATTGACTTTTGCATCGCTAGTTGTTTTCTTCTTCTAAAACTAATCCTATATGGATTGTAGGTTCGAATTTTGAACCAAAGAGTTAGGGACCATAAAGCTTTACTGGGATTCCAATGGGTTCTTACATGATTCAATGAGGCCACATGTAGAAACAACAACATGGTGGTTGTTGGAGAAATTAGAACATGCAAGCTAGTATTGCACAGTGGCCGATACCCTATCTTATGTGAAATCCTACTTCCACCTAAGATTCATTGGAATACTATTGCTCCATTGGTTTTGTTTGACTATCTTCATGGCATAGAACCCTAGTTAGTCTCTTTTAAGAACACCTTTAATTTTGGTTCTGCTGTATTAGAATTAGTTTGCTTGTAATAGATTGGATATTTGTTCCATTAAAAAAGGTGTTTGTTTTTCTATATTCACATGACTATGATGATGTGAAATGTTTATTAGTAATAGTAGAATAGGCCATATGGGTCAAAAGCACATAAACGCAAAAGCTAACAAAATAAGATTTGTTAGCAAACATAACTAGACTACCTCACTTGTGAACATAGTCTGGCAGGAAAAGGAACAAGAAAATCGTTTAATTTTTAAAAGGTTACTAAGAGCCTAATTTCTATTGAGTTAATTTATTTGAACATTTATGGCCCGATGTATATGATAATAAGGCATGAAGCTTCTAAGTTTCATCACATTTCACTTGACTTTGATCTTATTTATTTGACCTCGCATGAGTCTGAAGCAATAAGCTGCTTTAAAAAACATGTGAGCTTGGTTAAAACCAACTAAATCCAAGAGATGAAGGCCTCAAATACCAAATCAATACCAAACATTTGGTGGCATTAATTTGGTGGATACTGTGATGAAGAAGGGATAGTTTATTAGGTAGTTATCCTAAAACTCTACAACAAAATATTATTGTGGAGAAAGGAAATACAATGCTCCTTAGTATGGTAGGATCAACAATTGCACAAAATTTGTGAATCTCATGTTAAGGATATCTTCTTTTGTTGCAATCTATGTTTTTGACCTTGTGCTTGTAAAGTAAGCTGTGACTACTCTATATGAGTCATGGATTGAAGCCGAGTTTGAGAGTCTTTAGACCTTAGGGATATACGATCCACAAACACAACCTCTCATATGAAAGTCCCAAAGGGGGAAAGAAGAGCGTCTTTACGAGATATTCTAACATTGAAACCTTTTGGAGTCATTGGGCTATAAAACAGTGGGAGTGCAACTACAATGTATCCAATATATATCACATTCTAAAGAATGGATTTTCAAAGAACGTTGAGATTGGTTAAGACTTATCTCTATTAGTTTTCCAAGCGGAATGAGACCCCTTCATTCAAGTGGGAGAATTTTAATTGATGATGAAGAAGTTTATCATCAAGGTCCGCCTTCATTATCAGAAGTGAATGAAAGCGAACCTATTCTTATTTCAAGTGGGAGTAAGGTGATCGGTCTTAGTTCGAGTGGTAGTAAAATAGATCGAAAGAGGAATGATTTGAGATTATATGAATCTTTACTAAGATATGGTGGTTAGAATGCATTCCTCTATGCCATTTGGGAAAGCCAATGAGGCAAATGAGCCTTTTATGACACTCTTACAAGATAAAAATGAGCAAGGATGTCGTTTTCTACCCTTCTAAGGACATGTAGATTAAGGTAGTGGAAATGAAATGACGTAAGTGAAGGTGAACAATTAGTTGACCATTTAGGACACAAAATTATTTAAGAATAGATCGATTATTAAATTGTAAGGCTAGTGGCACAGTTAGCATTAGGCTCAGCTTGTTGCAAAATAATACACAATAGGATTAGATCAACTACAAAGAATTTTTCCCTCATTTTATGTGCTTTATTCTAATTTCACCTTTGTCTGGATATTATTGCTAGTTTGGACCTAACGTCACATCATATGAATGTGTAAAAACTAATGTCAAAGGGGATCAATGTGAAAATCCACTGAAAAGGGTCACAAACATTAGGTTTGTTGACATGTGAGGTCAATTGTAACCTTAACGTCTCTTCAATGGATTGGTATACGTGTTTATCACTATACGATTATCTCTAATGGTTGCATTGTGAATGATACAAAAAGCTCAGAAAGTACTTTGGTAGTCAACTCATTATATGTTGATAGGTCTTACTAAGGCAAAAAGACTTTTTATCGTCTAAGCTTTGAGGTGATTAATATTGGTAAAGTAGCATATGATCTTGAAGTAAGGTTTCTGAGAGAATAATCAAAGAGGTTGTTCTTTTTCCTAAAGAGAATGACATCAAAATGTCTTTGAATAATCTAATACGCATAATTATGACTCTATTAGTATCGACATCATTGAAGGTGAGGCCTTATAGTAAAATGTGCACACAGTCTATTAGGAAAGGACTAATAAGCAAAACTTATTTTGTTAAGGTGTGGTTAGAAGTCTAATGTATGATATGGTGCATGTTAGACATGGTATCTTTAAATAGATATCAACTGGACCTAAGACTAGCATAGCAACAGGTAGTTAAGTCATGAGGCAGCTTTTGGTACATATGCAATAACTTACATAAAAAAGTGTGCAATGGTCTTGACTGTGGCAAGTTTAGATGAGAAATGAACCTCCAAATATCTCTTCTAACTTCGCCATGATGCTTAAGTGGCAAGAACAAGTCATATGTTGTCTTTTTATAAGAAGAGTTTATGGCTCTATCCATGAAAGCATAAGAGTCTGTTTGGTTAAAGAGGTACTCAGATTATTTGGTTAGTGGATGGAATAGTTATGTCTGGTAATGGTTTACTATGACAAGTTGTAATCACATGTACCAATAACCTTGAATATTGTCATAAAATGAAATGGATTACATGAGGTTCAATTTTGTAAATGACATGGTGGCACACAAAGAGAGTTAACATAAAGTACTATCCTATGAAGGAAATAGTTGTAAAGTCATTGAGATAACCATGGTAAAGGTATGTGCTTGTTGAGCATGTAGAAACTTAACAGTCTTCATAGATGACAACTATGCCCTAGCATGTTGTTCCCTAATTGCTTTTCCCAATGTCCATTAGTGATTGCCTAATATTGTGAAGTTCGAATAAGTTTTTTTGCATACATTCATTTTTAAAATGTTTGAAGCATTCTTATTCATAGATGCTTGTGTGCATTCTTGAATGTGAGAAGTATGTCGGTAGACTTGAGCTTAGCCCTTTCACACAGTAACTGTCTACATTGATTTTGAGTATCGATTGGAAAGAAGACAAGATTTTAAGCAAAATTATCACAAGGATGATTATGAGAATCTATCAACTTAAAATCATAAATGTCACCTCGGCAATGACAAAAGGCCATTACAACATATAGTTAAAAATGAATTTTACCTACTCTACCCCGAATTTGCTAGATGTGAGTTCAAGTTAATGAGTAGATTTTGAGAACTCAGTTTGAACAATAAGGTGTCCAAATATCATCGGTATCGTATTTTGGCTAAAGAACCAAAAGACATATGCTCCATGGGAAATGAGAGAATGTTACAGTACATGTTCTGTATCATGTAAGCAAGAGACGACCAATCAAGTTTATACAATTTTAATATACAATTATATTTGTGTGAGACCCCATAAGGTCATAGCCTTATATTTGTACCCTCACGACTCCAATCAGTGGCTTGAGACTCGATTTAATGTTCGTTATCTTAGTATGTTGCCAAAGGATCATGAATGACTTTGTCTGGTGGGACATGTCCCAAAAAATGAGCTGGATTTGGTCGACAGTCTCATAAGAAGAGCAAGATCATTCACGGATAGCAATCATCACATATAAGTCATAATTGTGAATATGAAATATGATGGTTTGATGAGATCAAAGTGAGACATCGTAATGAGATTGAAATGATCAGAGGTACTTGCATACTTCTAGCTACTCACGTGCATTCTTGATGGGAGGCTATATATTCCTAAAATATGTATAGTATAGATCTCTCACAAGTATGCTGGTTGCATCACTAATTTGCCCAGTATGAAGAGTGTGCACAAACAAAAGAAACATAAGTTTTTCTTAAGGCGAAAATAAGCACTCCCTTATGTGTGAGTGAGAGATGTTGGACTTATGGCATAATACACCTATAAGGGTGTGAGCCTAGTGAGCTGATGGGTTAGCTACCCTAGAAACCCTAGTTCCTTGAATATCCATCTAATATAAAAGAGGGATCACTACAATAGGAAAAAGGCAAATAAGAAACATCAGGGGTTCTTCAAAGAGAGTTTTCTACACAAAACCTAGACCTCTTGGGCTGTGAGATTGTAAAGGTTCTCTAGATTGTGAGTTCTTTCATTGACCAGTGATTCAAAGTATAGATTCAATGGACTTCCACTACAAGATTAAGGTGAAATTATTTACGCTTAATTGGATATATTAATTGCTTTAATTATTATTAGGTGTTTGATGGAGATCCCCCAAGGAAGTATGTTTAAGGCATCTAAATAAGCTTAGATAAATCACATTTAGCAGCCAATGTCCACGAAGAGACTTATATTTTGCCAAGGAACACAAATAGCAGGTCACGGATTCAAAACAGTACAGCAGCCTAGTTTTGGGACTCAAATTACTTAGATCTCCTAGAGATCTAAGTCCTGAATTTTTACATATTTTGGATCCTCAAGATGTTAGCTTTCCAGGGAATCAAGAATCACTCCATTTAGATAACATTTGGTCGTTCAAAGCTAAAAGAAAAGTCTGAACGTCAAAAGTTTAATCCTAATTTTTTGCATATCATGATTCCCCAAGATGTTTACTACCTGATCCAACCAAGAAAATCAAGTTAAGTAGAGTGAAAATTGGAAAACCAGCACCATTTTGTAAACCGTGTTGGTTGGAGCTTGGTTCTAACTAGTTTGAGTTAGCTGAGGTTTTGAGGCATCAAATGAGGTCATAAACCTGAATTTCTACCTAACGTTAGGGGACATTCTGAGGTTTTCCTCCATGCAAGGAAATCTAAATCATGCTCACTTTTTGTATGGGTTATGTGGCGTACAAAAACAACGTAAAATATGCTCGAATAGTGCTGGTTGGTGCATTTGGTAGTTTTCCTTCTTTTTGGTGTCCAGCATCATCATCAGGAAGTTAAAAGTAGTTTGGACATAATCATAAGCATATCAACTCAGCCAAATGAAGAACCAATGAAAAACAAAGGAGAAAAGGCATAAACACTCCCATTGGCTAGCTGTAAAGCAGAAGGGGAACCATCCACTTTTCTCTTTTCTTCCACATGCTAGCAACTGCTTACTTGCTTAATTAAATACTTAGTATTGAGTTCAGGCCTAAACATAAAGGTTAATTAGACTCAAGTGTTGTAATTATTGTGCTTAAGTGAGTTTTACTTTGTTGAATTGCAAGATTAGCCTAAATCGTATTCTAAGCTAGATTAGAAGGTTTCCTAACCTTGAAGAAACCTCACCCCCCTTGCTAGATCTACTTGTGTGCTTGTACATAAGGGTCTTTGGAGTGACTTTTGCAATCAGATTGCTTACCCCTTTGAATGAGAAAAGACAACATTACTCCTTTGCAAACCGAAATACTTAGCTTGCTTATCCTTACTTAGGACAAGTAAGCTGGTGTTCAAGTGAAGTCGTAAACTTGTTTAGGTGGCATTTCTATATCTTAATCATGTTTAGGGCCTAATATTAATCTTTATGGTGATTTCTGTATCCAAGAATCAAGTTTAGTTCTATCTTTCCCATGCATTTCCATTTCGAATTCCTTCAAACTCAAGCTAAGTTCTTCGTCTTTTTAGCCAATCACTTGCATTCCCTTGAGTGTAAGTTACATTTAGTGACCTTTTCATCAACTTTGGTATCAGAGGTGAGCTTTTGCTTGGCCTTGAAACCAGCCCCTACATTCTAAAGACAGCCCAAGCACATCCTACAGACACAAACCCCAAATCAAATTCAAACTCAGTTTTCACCATGAGTGCAGGCATGACTTTGGAAGAGAGAATTGAAGCTATTTTAAAGAACAACCAAGCTATTTCAACTTCAAATCACGAACTTAGAGATTCCAATCAAGAATGCAAGGTTCAAAATGAGTACTTGAGAAGGCAGCTTGGTGATTTCATGAAGCAAAAACAAAAGGTGCTGGCTAGTCCCACCGGTTCTAATCGCGGTGAACAGGATAAGGCAGCAAGCAACTTCATGAGTTCTTCTAATGAGGAAGAACCACCAAGGAGGGAAATAAGAGAATGACGGTAGCCTATTCACTTCAATGGTTTTAATATTAAAATCCCAGAGTTTGAAGGCAAGCTTGATCCAGATGAGCTCTTAAAATGGTTACACAAGGTTGAGCGCATTTTTGAGTATATGGATGTTTCTGAATATAAGAAAGTCAAGTTTGCTGCTCTCAGACTCAGGAAGTATGCCTCATTGTGGTGGACTAACCTATGTGCCAAGAGAGTGAGGAGTAGAAACACCGAAATCAGAACTTGGAAGAAAATGAAAGCCATGTTAAAATCTCAATTTCTACCCCCAACTTACATTTAAGATAGCTATTCCCAACTTCATACCCAAGGCAGATTGAATGTTGAGGAATACACAAGAGAGTTTAAGAAACTCCTAATCAAGTGTGACATTTAAGAACCTAAAAAGCAAGCCATTGTTAGGTAGTTAGGAGGTCTTAAAACTAGGTATGGTAACATGGTGGAATTATAGCAATACTCAACTTTTGATGAGGTTTGTGTCTCATCCCATAAAGTTGAGCAACAAAAAAGGTCCTGTCATTCCAAACTAGAATTTCCAAAGGCGCCACCCCATGACCAATCCGTAAGCAAAGGGAGCCCTTTTATGGCCCCTAAACGCATGGTTCCTATCCCTTCCGCCTCAGAAAGAACCCCTACACCAGAAAACAGCCTACCCCCACAAAGTAATCCTAAACCTATCTCTAAGGGCACTCAAAGATGTTTTAAGTGTTAAGGACTTGGACACTTAGGCTCATATTGCACAAACAGAAGGATAGTTACCTTGGCCGAATGGGAGGCCGTGAAAAAGGAAGAAATTAAAGAAGAAAAAGAGAAAGAAGTAACAGACAGTCTAGAAGAAGTTGCAGTGAAAGTTGATGAAGGAGAAATGGCTCTTTTGGAGAAGGTTTCAAGTGGTTTTCAAGCTGATGAGGATGAATAAAATAAGAATGTCAAGGTATGTTCATCGATCCTAAGTGGAGAAAAGGAGAACACCCTAGCACCTTTTTCTCCTTCTATACTTCATGAAAGCACACCACAAAAGACCCATAAGCATTTAAGCCCTTTTCTTACTTGTCAAGAACCATTACTCTAACACCTTTAAGATTAAAAAAGGAATAGATTCTTGTTGTTCAACATGAATACCAGGCCTTTAAGATAAAAAAAGCATGTTTGAGGGATTAATTATTTTTCATCCTAGGGGAGTTAAGTTCCCACTTGGACCATGATTATCTAGTAAAATTTAAGGGCAAATTCTCTTCAACAAGGGAAGGATGATAGAGATCCCTTAAGGAAGTATGACTAAGGCATCTAAACAAGCTTAGATAAATCACATTTAGCAGCCAAAATCTAAGAAGAGAGCTATATTTTTCCAAGGAACACAAATAGCAGGACATGAGTTCAAAATAGTGCAGCTACCCGATTTTAGGAATCAAATTACTTAGACCTAGTTGTGATCTATGTCCTGAATATTTGCATATTTTGGATCCTCAAAATGTCAACTTCCCAGGGAATTAAGAATCACTCCATTTGGACAACATTTGGTCATTCAAAGCCAAAAGAAAAGTCTGAAGGTCAAAACTACCTGTCTATCCCTGCACATGCCCGGTATTGTGTTCTTGATTACTTACGTCTTCTTGTGGTTTACGTCCTAATATTTTGCATATCTTGGCTCCCCAAGATGTTGATTACCTGATCCAACTAAGAACATCAAGTTAGACCGAGTGCAAATTAGAGGACCAACTCTATGTTGCAAACCATGTTGGTTGGGGCCTGGTTCTAACCGGTTTGAGTTAGCTGAGGTTTTGAGGCATTAAATGAGATCGAACCTGAATTTCCACCTAGAAGAGTTAGGGGACATCCTACGATTTCCATCCATGGAAGGAAAACCAAATCATGCTCACTTTTTGTATGGGCTATGTGGCGTACGAAAACAGCCTGAAATATACTCGGGTAGTGCTGATTTGTGCATTCGATGGTTGTGCTTCTTTTTGGTGTCCAATCTTGGTCAAACAGCATCATCAAGGAGTTAAAATTAGTTGGGACACAATCATAAGCATACTAGCTCATCCAAATGAAGAACCAATGAAGAACAAAGGAGAAAAGGCAGAAACACTCCTATTGGCTAGCTGCAACGCACAAGAGGAATCAGCCACTTTTCTCTTTTCTTCCACATACTGCGAGCTGCTTAATTGCTTAATTACATGCTTAGCATTGAGTTTAGACCTAGACAGGAAGGTTGAATAGACTTAAGGGTTGTAATTAGTGTGATTAAGTAAGTTTTAGTTAACTGAATCATAAGATTAGGCTAAACCATATTCTAAGCTAGATTAAAAGGTTTCCTAACCTTGAAGAAGGCTGACCCCCCTTGCTAGACCAGCTTATGTGCTTGTATATAAGGGTCTAAGAAGTGACTTTTGTAATCAGAGTGCTTGCCCCTTTGAATGAGAAAAGACAGCATTGCCCCTTTTAAAGGGAAATACTTAGCTTGCTTATCCTTTCTTAGACCGCGTACGATGGTGTTCAAGTGAAGTCTTAAACTTATTTAAGTCGTATTTCTATATCTTAATCAAGTTTAGGGCCCTGATCTTGATCTTGGTAGTGATTTCTGCATCTAAGAATCAAGTTTAGTTCTATCGTTCCCATCCATTTCAGTTTCGGATTCCTTTAAAATCAAGCTGAGTTCTTCGAGTTCTTAGCCAATCACTTGCATTCCCTTGAGTGTAAGTTGAGTTCAGTGACCTTTCCATCAACTTTGGTATTAGAGCTGAGCTTCTCCTTGGCCTTGAAACCTGCCCCGACATTCCCAAAATAGCCCAAACACATCCTACAAACACAAGCCCCAAATCAGATTCAAACTCAGTCGGTTTTCACCATGAGTGTGAGTATGAGTTTGGAAGAGAGAATTAAAGCTGTTTTCAAGAACAACCAAACTATTTCAACTTTAAGTCAAGAACTGAAACATTCTAATCAAGAACACAAGGGTCAAAATGAATACTTAAGAAGTAAGCCTGGTGATTTCATGAAGCAAAAACAGAAAGTGCTAGCTAGTCCCTCCTATTCTAATCACGGGGAAGAGGATAAGGCAGCAAGCAACCTCATGAGTTCTTCTAATGAGAAAGAAGCACCAAGGAGGAAATAAGAGAATGAAGGCAGCCTATTAACCACAATGATTTTAAAATTGAAATCTTGGAGTTTGAAGGCAAGCTTGATCCGGATGATTTCTTAGAATGCTTACACACAGTTGAGCGCATTTTCGAGTGTAAGGATGTTTCTTAAGATAAGAAAGTCAAGTTGGTTGCTCTTAGGCTTAGGAAGTACGCCTCATTATGGTGGACTAACCTTTGTCCCAAGAGAGTGAGGAGTAGAAAAACCAAAAATAGAAATTGGGAGAAAATGAGAGCCAAGTTAAAATCTCAATTTCTACCCCAACTTATAAATAAGATAGCTATTCTCAACTTCATAACCTTACTCAAGGCAGCTTGAACATTGAGGAATACACAAGAGAGTTTGAAAAATTCCTAATCAGGTCTGACATTCAAGAACCTGGAAAGCAAATCATTATTAGGTAGTCAGGAGGTCACGAACCTGGGCATGCTAACGTGGTGGAATTACAGTAATACTCAACTTTCTATGAGGTTTTTGCCTCTATCCATAAAGTTGAGCGACAAAGAAGGTCCTGGCATTTTAAACTAGAATTTCCAAAGGCCCCACCCCAAGACCAATCCGTAAAAAATGGAGGCCCTTTTCCTACCCCTAAGCTATGTTTGCTAGCCGGAATGAATAAAAAGAGTTGCTTGAACTTGAAGCGCATCTATCCTCTCCCCATGGTCGAGCTAAACTATGTTACCTCTCCCGTTAGTTAGATACGAAATCGAAAAAGTTACGATTGATATTCGGTCCTGAAGAGGGGAAAGCATGTCTGTTAATCGCTAGCATCCCTTTCAAGCGATAAAACAACTTCTATAGTAGAAACACCATCATTACTGTATTGACATGAAAGAATGAATCTATCATATACGTTATTCCATTGGACTAGGTAATGAATGAATGAAATTTCCCTTCTCTCAAACTATATCAATCGACAGACACTTCCTGCTAACATCGATAAAATGAATTAAATAGCAGGGATTCCTTCAAGCGCTAATAGCAATGATTCTCTTTCATGAGTTAACGGGAACGTAGTGGAGCGAGCATCATTTGTCTTTTCGAATGGGAACGAGTTGAGCTAGTCTTTTCGGAAGGTCTGAACAACAAGCACAGGCAAAGAAAACTCTTGAACTCCTCATCTTCTTTCCGGCTTTACGAGTTAAATCACTTTCAGCTAGCATTCTTGAGTTAGACTTCACGGTTAGAACCCCAAGCATAGCATTCTTTCTGTATTCTTTTTGGAAGGAAGTATGAGTTAAGGGATTGTAGTTGATCCTCAGACTGATGATCTTTCCCTTTCAAGGTCGGAAAGCGCCAATAGTAGTGTCATTCTTCCCTCTTCCCTAGGGTCGAGTGCTCTTCCCGGTTCACAAGGTTGGCTCAAATCAAAGTAAATCAAATAGAAATATTAACAATGATATAAAGCGACGACTAAACAGCCAGCCAAGAAAACTCTTTCTTTCATGCTTGCTTTCCCGCTTCTCGCTAGTCGGGTTCTTTAACTCCTCTCCGTTCATTCGATTGCTTTGCATGGTTTTAGTTGAGCAACATGGGTGTGGTTTGGGGAAACACGGTATCACTTTCCAAGTGTGTGTGGGGTTTGCGGTGATATCATCATCATAACCTCTTTTTCCAGTAAGTAACGAGTTGTTTTTAGGCATCACTTCCCAGGGGTGATGACAAGCTAGTGAACTCTTTTGGTGGGTAACGTCTACGTTGAGCTCGAGGGGGATGGGGCGCTATCACCGAGTCCGGTTGGTTCTTTGGGAATATAGCCCCAGCTGAAAGCGGTGGTTAAACGTCTTTGCGATCGAAGCTATAAAACACGGGAATGAGTTGAAATCTTCCCTTCCCTCTTCTAGTAGGCCAAGCCCCCCTTCGAGCCTTTTTTGAATCATTTTCCGGGCTTTCGAAAGATGTTTTTAACTCCTACTATCAAAAGGGGAAATCCCTTGTATTCATTCTATGATATCATTCCCCATCCCATAACCTATAGGGGAGCTTCTTCTAAGTCACTAATCCCAAAATAACTATGGGAGAGGACTGAAAGTGTTGGTCTTTCGATCGGGAACTCCTTCTAAAAAGTCAAAACCTGGAGCAAAGAAACTCTCTTGAAGTCGAGATCTGACTTCTGCCCCCTTGAATCGGTATCTTCCAATCCCGTCAGGGATAATGTGAAGCAAGCACTTTGAAATTGGCTGGGATTTCCCACTCCCCATCAACCTCTTCCTTCCTTTCTACTTAACGACTCACAAAAGTCGCCTTCAGTTCGCGGACCTCTGCTTTCCGCTTTGAACGGGGAAGAAGAGAAATATATTGAATGATCCCCAAAAAGTGTTTGATCGCGGAAAGACCTTTATTAACTTATGAAAGTCCTTCCCTATCTTCAAGCGCATAACACCCTTTCAGAGGAGTTTTTCGATCTTACTTATGAACTTGAAACAGAAGAGTTTCCTGGTAAGCTAATTCTTCTTGAGCGGGAAAGATCCCTTCCCTTTGCTCTCTTGAATCCTCTCGAGGTTAGGATCATCAGATTCTTTTGTTTTTTTCGCGTAAACACCATTTAAGCACTTTAAGTCTGAACCTTGCCGCTCACAATCTTAGCATTGCATTCATACTGATCTTCGAGACTTCAAGTCATAACCTTTCCCCGCAAGGAAACCAAGGAATAACCTTCTTCGAGAAAACCATCTAATCATTCATGCCTCTAACATGGTGTGTATTATACCCCAGTTGTAGGGGGAAATAAAGTAACTCATCCCCTATCAAGTCCGAAACTTCCCTTGAACATCAAGGAAACCTTCTATTTGACTTGGCTGGTTCACTCTTTGCCTTTCCCCTGGCTGTTGGGTGATTACCCCACTAGGAAGAAACTCCTTAAACTTCTATTGAGACCTCAGAAAACCCCTCTTTAAAGGGTCTTGACTGCTGCAAGCTCAGGAGATCCTCAAGCATGCTCCAAGCGGTTTAAAGGGTCTTTACGATCATTCCTGCTTTATAATCATTCATGAAAGAAAAAAGACTATGCTCATTCTGTCCCTCTTTTGTAGGGGAAGGACTCGGCAAGCAATCGATAAGTGAGTTTCGGGACTTGAAGCTTGAATTCCCCCTTCCGGTAGCTCATAAGCGACGTAATAAAGAAAACTTTTGAGATTGATACTTCCCAGCGGGTGAAGCCTGCAAAGAGTCTCTTGAAATCGATATCGGACTTCCCTTTTGAGTGAAACAGCAGGGATTCTTTCAAGTCTTTTTTTGGGCAAGCTATATCAGACTTCCCACTTCGTAATCTCTTGAAATATAGATCTTCTCTTTAAAGGACTAGGAAAGCTCAACTCCCACCCTGCTCCTTTCAGTTGGCCTCCGCTTATTCCTTTTCTTTCATGAATGATCATATTGGGCTTAAAAGGGATGCTTCTGATCGTAACTCTCTCATGAGAATGCTTTCACTCATCCCTAGGTCAGAATCGCAAGCATAGCATTCTTCCTTCTTTACAGATGGAAACTAATTGACGTCTTCCTTTCATGAGTAAAGTGACTGCAGGGTTACAGGCACAAACTAACCCGCGTACAAGCAAATAAACTATTCATGCTAGGAAAGCTTTAGTTGCTTGAAGCGCTAATAACCTTTAAAGAGTTAAAGCGATAAACAGCAGGGATTCTCTTTGATGAGTGAAACTTCTCTTTCTTTCATACTTCCCTCTCATAGCATTCGTCTTTCTGGAAGGGGACTGGGTTGAGCCAGTCTTTTGCTATGAAATGAAGTAGAGCTAAGGTCGGAACCGCGTACACAAGAAAAGAAAACTCATTCATTTTGATTATTTAACTCTTTCGCTAGGCTTGAAATCGAGTTTGACCTCTGCCCTCCTCTCTCGATAGCATGATAGGTGAGTCTGATCTTGATGAGTTTCTTTCTCCACTTCTTCCTTTTATTTTCGCATCAGAAGTGGAGCTAGCTTTCTTCTTTCAGGAAAGGTCGTAAGCTAGTTTTAAATAAGAGTTATGGCAGGTATTGAACTGGGCTAGCAAGGAGACGACTTCAACTTCAATCTGAACTGTACGCAAGCGATAAAACATCTCATGCTGGGAAAGCTCTTACAAGAGTTGCTTTCCCCATTCCTCTTCCCTACCAGTCGAGCCATTTAATTCCTCTTCCCTCTCCTTTCAGTCGAGCCTCCTTCGGACCCTACGGTTGAGCTATTTCATAACCTTTTAATAGTTCAAGGTTGGAGCCTCTTTTATATCATTCCTCTTCTTTAAAGCATTGGACTGCAGGCCAAGAAAACTCGAACTTCCATCCCGCTCTTCCTATTGGTCTCGACCTCGAAACATGGACCACGGGTTACCTTGACATCGATATTCGACCTCCACTCTCCCCCTTAAAATCATGGATGCTCTTAGCACCCTCTCCCTTGCGCCTAGCCCTCGAAACTCTTTCAACTCTTGAACTTGAACTCAAGATCCGGCTTCCCTGCGCTACTAATCGAGCAAAGAAAAAAGAAAAACTATGACTTTAAGTAAGGAAGGAAGCTCAATCAACCCCTCTTCCCGTTGGAAATGAATGATAGGGGTTTTATGGATCTTGGAATGTGCTTTATGTACTCCTGAAAGTCGGGAAAGCCTTCTTCCGCGACCTCTCAACAAACAAACACCTTCACTCTTATTACACTTGAAATGACACATTTATATCAAAAGAAGCTGACATGCACCTCGAAAGCATTAAGCACAACGGCGGTAGGAGCATCAGACTTCTTTTTTTGAGTTCAAGGTCGCAAGCGAGTGAAGTGATCAAACACTTCTTCTTGACTTCACTCTCCCTTAAATTGGATATCTGACTGTAAGCAGTAATTGATTAAAAGAGTAGGGTCCGAAGAAAGCTCAACCTGAAGAGCGAGGGGTAGTCTTTCGGGTAGCTACAGTAGAGCAGTGGAGTTCAAGCTTCAAGTTCCGAAGAACAAAGAAAGCGGGAAGGCACCTTTCAAGAGCGAGTACCCCTTGAAGTCTGATATCGATTAGCGCTTTCAAGAGAAGTTTACCTAGAAGTCAAAGTGAGCCAATCAGCGTGGGAAAGCCATAAAGGAGAGGGGTATACTCCAGTAATTTTGGTTAGTTGCTTTCTTTCTTGCCTTTCGTCTAAGTTGCTCACCAGTATAGAGAAACTACAATAGTAAATAGCTCACTTCAGGAAGCGAGCAACCCTATTTCTTGCTACAGGATCGACCCATAACTCAAAAAATCTTGAATCTATGGCCACGAGGACTTTTCAAACGGGTCGAGGTACGTACATGATAACAAGGAAATGCGTTTTAAGCAACTATCATGCCAATGTAATTAGTTTTGTTTTAGTCCTGATTAATACATTAGTTGTTTACCCACCCAGAAAGGATAAAATGTCGTGACAGAATTTCGGTTAGGCTGTTATCGGCGCTGTGGGACCTTTGTTTGATAGTCCCAGGTATTATTCCCCCCTTTCTCTTCTAGAGTGAGATGAGAGACGGTAGCCACCAGGAAGTAGGTGGGGAGGGAAATGAATAAGTAAGTACATACAGGAGGTATGTAACCAAAGTAAGGAGGTATGCAATTGAATCTTTTCTTACCCAATAAAGCTGCTACTACCAGGTAAACTCATATTGGCTAAAGAGAAAAAGAAGAAAATCGACGAGAAATTCGGCATGGTGCTCACTAAACCCCCGTAATATCTAACAAGTCGAGTCTTATGTCGGTCATATAGAACACCAATACATAGAAAAAGGGCTGAAGAAACCAGTCCATGACTTAACATCGGTAGAATGCTACCTCTAATTCCTTGCATGTTTAGACTAAACATACCAATAGTCACAAAATTCGTATGGGCTACTGAGGAGTAAGCAATGATCTTCTTAAGGTCGATCTATCTTGAAGTGGTCAAGGAAGTATACATTATAGCAATCGCGCTTAGAGTATAAATGAAAGGAGTGAAACAAAGTGTTGCTTTAGGAAACATGGGTATTAAAAATCTTAAAAACCCGTAAGTTTCCAATTTTAGAAGAATTCCTGCCAAGATAACGAATCCTTCCATGGGTGCCTCTACATGAGCTTTGGGTAGCCAAATATGAGCTAGTACCATAGGAACTTTGATAGCGAAAGAGCGAAAAAAGCAATCCATAAAAAATTTGGCATCGCTCACTAAATTCTGTGGTTAATAAGATTTGTAAATCGGTGGTTCCTATTTGGAGAAGAATCAACAGAATAGCTAATAGCATAAAAACATATCTAAGTACAGTATAAAGGAAAAACTGATATGCTGCCTTGATCTTTCTTTGTCTCGAACCCCATACCCCTATAATAATGGTAGAGTAAGCGGTAGCCCCCAAGCAGAATTAACCGGTAATGGTTGGTTGAAGCTCCAGTAGGTAGCCACTCCCTTCTCAGGTAACTGTACGTGAGACTTCCGTATCATATGGCTTCGTCCCGAGCTTTCATCGTCGGCCCTTGTTATTAGCCCACTATCTATGCATGTATTTTCAGCCTGGACTCTCAAATCTGTTGCTTTTGGAGTAGTGGGGAACAATGTTGCTTGTGTTGCGGGAGATGCCCGACCTGCTTCCTGCCCGAAAGAAGCACTCACTAGCTAGTGACGTGAGGGGGTTGGAGACATACTCAAAACCATGTCTTTCAAACTGAACATCAGGCCCATCTTCCAAATGGGCTCGTTGGGAAAAAAGATGGAGTGCGGCCTGTACAACACATGTAATGCACCGTCGAGTTGCTCATGCAGGCAGATCTCTCTCTCATTATATTGGAGGATATCGTAAGAGAGATGTGAAAGTAATAGCCTTATGTTATGGCCGCTCCCTAACATACGGCCTTTACGCTACTACTACTTTGCTGTGATGTGAGCAATTCTTTTTGGTTTGATCTTTCCTAATCATCCTTGCCAGAACTTGTACGCAACACTTGAACAAGGTTTAGAACTCTTTTTTGATCTGAATCTTAAGGACAGGACCTTACCTTATTCTCGAACACTCCGTTGAGCTCTACCCTGCCCGCATTTCCTTTTTTGATTTGAAGGGGTCGCCCTAATGTCTCCACCTGCTGTCAACCGTCTTTCTTCAGAATTCTACTGAACGGGTCAATCCTCCCCTCCCATTGGTTTTAGCAACTTATCTGTTGGTCTCCTCGCCAAGAGCTCCCCGGTGATGACAGAAGAACCAACCTGCACAGGGCGGCGTTTTTGTTTCACAATAAGACCTGGAAGATTATCCTTATCCTCGGTAGCTTATGAGTTTACGTCCATCCTTGGTTGGGTACTGTTTCCTTTTGATTTCTTCCTCGTAGCCGTTACTCGAATTCGCACAAGTGTGTCCACACCCTCCAAACTGACTTGAGGAGGAATCCATTCTCGTGAATAAACACAACTCCTATACACACCTAGGAGCACCCCTTCTTGCACGTTCATACAAGACCCGAGTAGGCGAGTCAAGGTTCTACAAGGTACCCACTACTCAGAGTACACTCCCCAAAAAAGATGTGTCTGTCAGGTTCGGTTCTTCGCCACTAAGTTAGGTGGGCTCGACCAGAAATGCTACGCTTACGCATAAGACTACTTTACGACGACGGACGACTGCCCGTAGGGGGTTTACTGCACAAGGCCCCTGTAGAGGAAAAGCTTGATCCTAGCGAATAGAAGATGCTCAGCTCTGTACAACATAGGGATTGGCACGCTTTCGGAAAGAACATAGAACAGTAGAAGATCCAGCATGCAGAACATGGTGATCATTATAAATTCACGAATTAGAGATACTGTAATATACTCTTTCCTATAACATCTCATGCCAGACCAACCCACTAAAATGCAAATAGGGATCAGAAATGTGGTCAATATCACGAAGAATAAAGAGATACCGTCTATACCCAAATAAAAAGAGATATTTTCATAAGGAAGCCATCGAAGGCTTTCCACAAATCGATATTTGGCCGTAGAAGGATCAAATTGTATCTGAAGAATAGGAGAGCACAAAAAAGTAATAAGAGAAGTGCACAGACAAATCAATCGTATCGATCGTATTCTTGAATTTGAAAGGAAAAGAAGCGTAATGCTTCCTAGCACGGGACACAGAATAAGACCACTTAGATCAGAATAGCATGCACGGAAATGTTTTAACATAGAGAAAAATCAAACTAAAAAAAGATTAGTTGACAGCAGTGAAAAGATGAGTGCCTAATTCCAATACAACAAAGGTCTATCAGTTCACGTCAGCTGAACACCGTGATTGATGAGTACGTAGGTAAGTTAGGTCTACCTCTCGAATAGTGGAAAGCAAGTTTCCTCCCCCCTGAATGAAGTAGTTGGGCCTCCTGCCCCCCTGAGGTACCTTTATGACAATTCTGTTTTTTTATTCTTGAATTCGTCGACTTAAACTCGAGGTGCACCTCGCCTTTTTTCAGGTAGCTTTCTTTGCTTTGTGAGGCCTATTTTAGTTTAGGGCATTGGTCATAGCATCGAAAGGATTAAAAAAAGAAGATTGCGTCAGGGGCCTTGACTTAGTGCTTACATGTTGGGAAAGGGGATCCGCCTCGAATCAAAACAATCCCTCTTTGATATGATATTTCTTCTCTTATGAGATTGATAGTTTGATCAAGGACAGTACACTTCTCCTTAATATGAGTGCGGTTGCAACTATAGTCAGAACTCCCACTGGGCCAATTGCATAATTATGACCCGAGGTAGCGAAGGAGATAGCAAAGCAAATGGATGGAAATTCTCCACCCTTTTGTATCTTCTCATATGTGTGGATCACACCACCATTTGAAGCCATGACCTACGTAATTTCAAAGTTCATGAGCCTCAGATTTTGACCTTTTTTTAATTTCATAGTACATGTTCCATCTCAAGTTGCATTGCTCGCTGGAGGAGTCGTGAATTAGTTGTGGTATCCTATACTGTAACCGATAAAAGATCATTGGGTAGTACCCGGCCTGAGTCAAGTTGTACCTTCCGGTTTCCAAGTCTCTGAGGCGGAAAGCCGAGGATGGGAATATGGCTGACCCAAAATTGACATAATAAAGATAGCCCTGCTTCTGAGCTAACTTTGCCCATTCGTCTTATCAAGATCCGGCTACCAAAAGCACGGAGAGTGGTCTACTTCAGTAAGTGAATGGTTAATTCACTCAAGTCTTTGAAGGAAGTGGAAAACCAAAAGATGCTATGCTGCCTACCAACATGGATAAGTGGGCGAGCAAGCACAGCCCCAGGTTCAGAAAGAATAATGGGTACCCATGTAGTAGATACCTGAATGATTCTTGAGCAGCGCTAGGAGAAGAATCGAAAAGACAAAGATATGAGAAGGATCCTAGTCTTAAAGAGAAGTTATCGACCATGGTGAACCGCCCTAAGCAAGATCATTTGAACAGCCCAATTCACGCATCTTCCGCAGAGTACTAGCGCCAGCCCTATGAGCTAACTTTCCAAAAGACGGCAAAGAGTAATCAGACATGTGAAAGTAACATCTTTGGCTTATCTACACTATATACACGGGCTTATGAGAGGATTTTGAAATCAAGCCAAGAGGAATCAATTTTGCAGTCCATACCAGGTAGATTTAGGAGTGAAAAGCAGTGAATGCTTGGTAGCCAAGGTGCGAAGCAGACTCAGCTTAACTGAAATAGAGTTCGATTTCCCCTAGACATGATGGAATAAACTTTTCTTCCTCGATGCGACTATGAGCTCATAGGGAGCTGGGAATGAAAAAGGTTAGCTGGGACTAAGAAGGGATAGGATTTGATTAGCGTGCTTTCTGCCTATCCTTTCCTTACTCTGTCGATGGTCAAAACTTTGTGGTACGAATATTATGTCATACTATAAGAGCAATATCAACCATGATGCGAGTTGGGCGTTCAGCGAACCTATGTCACTTTGATGAAGAAAGGTGGACTCTTTACACCCACTTGGTATATGATATTACCCAAACAAAAGGTAATGTCGCATTTTCTGTGCCGCAAATGAGGCATTCCTTTTGAAGGGGTAAGAATCCCTTTTTGACTCTGCACCATTGATTTCACTATTCTATTTGTTTTTTGATGGACCTTCATATTCATAGAGATAGGGGACATAATGAACATAGATATAGTAAGTCTCGCTTGGGCTGCTTTAATGCCAATCTTTTCATTTTCCCGATCTTTAGTAGTATGGCGAAGAGGTGGACTTGTGAAGTTTTCTACTAATTGAGTTTTGAGTTGAGGAATCAAATTATATGAATTATTTTCGTTATCGTTCTGCAAAGCGTTTGTAACCATTTTAATATCAATCAAAGAGATATTTCACTGATTATTCCCATGTTTATATTTCAAAAGGGGATATAGATAATAGGAGATTTTCTCTTTCTTTCTTTTTCCTAAATTATCCATTTTGCCCGAACGGGCTCTTACCAGAATTATATCGGGATAATGAGGAACAATAGAGCCTTTTTTTACTTTCTCTCTTAAAAAAAAGAAAGTCAATCTTATTCTGTAGCTCGGATCGATATGTTTGGGGGTCATGGTCACATCAAACATTTTTCTACTGACGAAGTGGCGCTCGCGTCATTCGCTGACCAGTCGGAAGGATAGTACATTCTAACTCACATGCTTACTAAACCTTTACTCGGGGATAGCGGCGTGACTACTAAATTGACTGGATCTGGATCATCCGGAACTACATCTAAATCCCATGGTTCCCATCCCTTCCACCCTGTAAAGAACCCCAACACCACAAAATAGTCTACCCCCAAAAAGTAGTCGTAAACCTATTCCTAAGGGCACTTAAAGATGTTTTAAGTGTT
>NCQV01080744.1:28875-43791 GCA_002740545.1 Lophocereus schottii
AAGAGCCGGAAAAGCAAATCATTGTTAGGTAGTTAGGAGGTCTCGAACCTAGGTATGCTAATGTGGTGGAATTACAGTAATACTCAACTTTCTATGAGGTTTGTGCCTCAATCCATAAAATTGAGCAACAAAGAAGATCCTAACATTCCAAACTAAAATTTTCAAAGGCCACACCCTAAGACCAATCCGTAAAAAAGAAGGGCCCTTTTTCTACCCTTAAACCCATGGTTCCTATCCCTTTCACCTCGCAAAGAAACCCAACACCACAAAATAGCCTACCCCCACAAAGGAGTCCTAAACCTATTCCTAAGAGCACTCAAAGAGGTTTTAAGTGTTAAGCATTTATACACTTAGGCTCGGATTGCAGAAACAGAAGGATAGTTACCTTAGCCAAATGGGAGGCCATAAAAGAGGAAGAAATTGGAGAATAAAAAGAGAAAGAAGTGACGGATAGTATAGAAGAAGTTAGGGTCAAAGATAATGAAGGGGAAGTGGTTCATTTGGGGAAGGTTTCAAGTAGTTTTCAAGCTATGAGGATGAACAAAACAAGAACGTCAAGGTATGTTCATTGATCCCAAGTGGAGAAAATGAGCACACCTTAACACCTTTTTCCCCTTCTATACTCCATGAAAGCACACCACAAAAGAACCATGGGCATTTAAGCCATTTTCTTACATCTCAAGAACTATTACTCCAAACGCCTTTGGGATCAAACGAGGAATGGATTCTTGTTCTTCAAGATGAGTACCAAGCCTTTAAGATCAAAAAAAAAAAAACCAAAAGGCTTATTTGAGGGGTCAATTATTTTTTAGCCTAGAGGAGTTAAGTTCCCACTTGGGCCGTGATTAGCTAGCAAATTTAAGGGCAAATTCTCTTCAACAAGGGAAGCATAATAGAGATCCCTCAAGAAAGTATATTTAAGGCATCAAACAAGCTTATATAAATCACATTCAGCAACCAAAGTCCAAGAAAAGACCAATATGTTTCTAAGGAACACAAATACTAGGTTATGGGATCAAAACAGTGCAGCAGCTCAGTATTGGGAATCAAATTACTTAGACTTCCTTGATATTTCAATCCCAAATTTTTACCTATTTTGGATTCTCAAGATGTTAGCTTTCTAGGGAATCCAGAATCACTTCATTTGGATAACATTTGGTCGTTCAAAGCCAAAAGAAAAGTCTGAAGGTCAAAACTGCTAGCCGTTCCCTGCACAAACCTAGTCTTGTGTTCTTGGTTAGTTAGGCCTCCTTGGGGTTTAAGTCCCAATTGTTCTCATATCTTGGTTCCCCAAGATGTTGAGTACTTGGTCCATGTAGGAAAATCAAGTTAAGTCAAGTGCAAATTGGAGAACCTGCTACATTTTGCAAACCGTGTTGGTTGGAGCCTGCTCCTAACCGGTTTGAGTTAGATAAGGTTTTGAGGCATCAACTATGGTCATAAACCTGAATTTCCACCTAGAGGAGTTAGGGAACATCCTGAGGTTTCCCTCCGTGGTAGGAAATCCAAATCATGCTCACTTTTTGCATGGGCTATGTGGCTTACAAAAACAGCCTAAAATCTGCCCGGATAGTGCTAATTGGTGCATTTGGTGGTTCTCCTTCTTTTTAGCATCCAATCATGGTCCAACAGCATCATCAGGGAGTTAAAAGCAGTTGGGACACAATCGTAAGCATATCAACTCAGCCGTAAAGCACAAGGGGAACAAGCCACTTTTCTCTTTTCTTCCGTACGCTGGCAGCTGCTTACTTGCTTAATTACATGCTTAGCATTGCGTTTAGGCCTAAACATAAAGGTTAATTAGACTCAAGAGTTGTAATTAGTATGATTAAGCAAGTTTTACTTTGTCAAATTGTAAGATTAGGCTAAACCGTATTCTAAGCTAGATTAGAAGGTTTTCTAAGTTAAAGAAACCTCAGCCCCCTTGCTATACCAGCTTATGTGCTTGTATATACGAGTCTAAGGAGTGACTTTTGTAATTAGAGTGCTTACCTCTTTCAATGAGAAAAGATAGCATTGCTCCTTTTCAAATCAAAATACTTAACTTGCTTATCCTTGCTCAAGCCAAATAAAGTGGTGTTCAAGTGAAGTATTAAATTTGTTTAAGTGGTGTTTCTATATCTAAACCATGTTAAGGAGCCTAATCTTGATCTTGGTGGTGATTTCTGTATCTAAAAATCAAGTTTAGTTCTATCTTTCCCATCTATTTTAGTTTCAGATTCTTTTAAACTCAAGATGAGTTCCTCGTGTTCTTAGCCAATCACTGGCATTCCCTTAAGTGTAAGTTGAGTTCAGTGACCTTTCCATCAACTTTGGCATCAGTGATGAACTTCTCCTTGGCCTTGAAAGAAGCCCCCATGATCCCAAAATAGCCCAAACACATCTACAAACACAACGCCCAAAACAGATTCAAACTCACCCGGTTTTCACCATGAGTGCGAGTATGAGTTTCGAAGAGAGAATTGAAGCTATTTTGAAGAACAACCAAGCTATTTAAACTTCAAATCAAGAACTTAAACATTCTAATCAAGAACACAAGGCTCAAAATGAGTACTTGAGATGGCAGCCTGGTGATTTCATGAAGTAAAAACAGAAAGTGCTAACTAGTCCCACCTGTTCTAATCACGGTGAATAGGATAAGGCAGCAAGCAACCTTGTGAGTTCTTCTAATGAGGAAGAACCACTAAAGAGTGAAATAAGAGAATGAAGGCAGTCTAATGATTTTAGAATTGAAATCCCAGAGTTTGAAGGCATGCTAAATCCAGATGAGTTCTTGGAATGGTCACACACGGTTGATCGCATTTTTGAGTATAAGGATGTTTCTGAAGATAGGAAAGTCAAGTTTGTTGCTCTTAGGCTCAGGAAGTGTCCCTCATTATGGTGGACTAACCTATGTGCCAAGAGAGCGAGGAGTAGAAAAACCAAAATTAGAACTTGGGAGAAAATAAAAAGCAAGTTAAAATCTTGATTTCTACCCCTAACTTACATCCAAGATAGCTATTCCCAACTTCTTAACCTTACCCAAGGTAGCTTCAACATTGGGGAATACACAAGAGAGTTTATGAAACTCCTAATCAAGTGTGACATTTAAGAACCTGAAAAAAAAAAACCATTGTTAGGTAGTTGGTAGGTCTTGAACCTAGGTATGCTAATGTGGTGGAATTAGAGATATACTCAACTTTCAATTTAGTTGTGTATTAGTCCATAAAGTTCAGCAACAAAGAAGGATTGTTACCTTAGCCAGATGGGAGGCCTTGAAAGAGGAAGCAATTGAAGAAGAAAAAGAGAAAGAAGTGATGAACAGTCCAGAAGAAGTTGAGGTGAAAGCCGATGAAGGAGAAATGGTTCTTTTGGACAAAGTTTCAAGTGGTTTTCAAGCTGATGAACATGAGCAAAACAAAAATGTCAAGGTATGTTCATTAACCCTAAGTGGAGAAAAGGAGAATAGCTCAGCAACTTTTTTTCCCTTCTATACTCCATGAAAGCACACTACAAGCGAACCATAAGCATTTAAGCCCTTTTCTTACTTGTCTAGAACCATTACTCCAAACACCTTTAAGATCAAAAAAGGAATGGATTCTTGTTGTTCAAGAAGGGTGCCAAGCCTTTAAGATCAAAAAAGGCTTGTTTGAGGGGTTGATTATTTTTCAGCCTAGAGGAGTTAAGTTCCCATTTAGACTATGATTATTTAGCAAATTTAAGGGCAAATTCTCTTCAACAAGGCAAGGATGATTGAGATTCCTCAAGGAATTATGTTTAAGGCATCCAAGTAGCTTAGATAAATCACATTCAGCGGCCAAAGTCCAAGAAAAACCTATATTTTGCTAAGGAACATGAACAGCCGGTCACAGGTTCAAAGAAGTGCAGCAGCCCATTATTGGGAATCAAATTACTTAGACCTCCTTCAGATTGCGATCCTCAATATGTTAGCTTTCCAGGAAATTAAGAATCACTCCATTGGGACAACATTTGGTCATTCAAAGCCAAAAGAAAAGTTTGAAGGTCAAAACTGCCACTCCATCCCAACACATACCCCTTTTTTGGTTTTTAAGTACTTAGGCCTCCTTGAAGTTTAAGTCCTAAATTTTTATATATCTTGGTTCCCCAAGATGCTAACTACCTAGTCCAACCAAGAAAATCAAGTTAAGCCAACTGTAAATTGGAGAACTGGCTCCGTTTTATGAACCTTGTTGGTTGGAGCCTGGTTCTGACCAATTTGAGTTAGCTGAGGTTTGAGACATCAAATGCGGTCGTAAACCTAAATCTCCTCCTAAATGAGTTAGGGGACATCCCGAGGTTTCCCTCCATGGAAGAAAATCCAATTCATGCTCACTTTTTGCATGGGTTATGTGGCGTACCAAAACAACCTGAAATCTACCTGGGTGGTGCTGAAACACTCCCATTCGCTAGCCGTAAAGCACAATGGGAACCAGCCACTTTTCTCTTTTCTTCCACATCCCGGCAGCTACTTACATGCTTAATTAATGCTTAGTATTGAGTTTGCCCTAAATATAAAGGTTAATTAGACTCAAGGGTTGTAATTAGTATGATTAAGCAAGCTTTACTTTGCTGAATTGTAAGATTAAGCTAAACCGTATTCTAAGGTAGATTAGAAGGCTTCGAAATCTTGAAGAAACCTCACCGCCTTTCTGGACCAGCTTGTGTGCTTTTATATAAGGGTCTAAGGAGTGACTTTTGTAATCAGATTGCTTAGCCCTTTGAACGAGAAAAGAAAGCGTTGCTCCTTTACAAACCGAAATACTTAGCTTGCTTACCCTTACTTATGCCAAGTAAGGTGCTTTTCAAATAAAATGTTAAACTTGTTTAAATAATGTTTATGTATTTAATCAAGTTTAGAGGCCCTAATCTTAATCTTGGTAGTGATTTCTATATCCAAGAATCAAGTTTAGTTCTAACTTTCTCATTCATTTTAGTTTTGAATTCCTTTAAACTCAAGGTGAGTTCTTCATGTTCTTATCCAATCACTTACATTCCCTTGAGTGTAAGTCGAGTTCAGTGACCTTTCCATCAGTGTTGGTCATGTGGTATAGTAGCTGCTTGCATCCCCTCCAATGAGGTATTGCTAGGAGTGCTTGGGGTAGTCATGTGTTTCCGACTTTCCGCTGGACCTCTATGCTTATAATTAAAGCATTGGGTAGGGATGACAATGAGTTAGGTCAGATTCATCTGAACTTAGGTTCATTTATTTTGGTTGGACAACATAAACTGAGACCCTCCTCAAGTGCATTGGGTTTGGAGAGACATGACCCAGACTCAAATTCTATAGGTTTAACAGGTCCACGGGTTCTGACCCTCTGTTTCGAAATAAAGAATTTTTATAATGGATTTTTTTCGACATCCCAACATAAATTCCCACATTCTATTGACAAAGAATTAGATAAAAGATATGACGTTTGATATAAAAATAATGTTGTTTCAAAGCGAGAGATTTGAATTGAGTGGGTTTAAGAGAGCGAGAGATGCAACTATATGAGTGAAGAGAATAGAGAGATTGAGGACAAAGAGCACTAATCATGAGTGTGAGGAAATTGCGCAATGCAAAGTTGTTAATGGATAATATTTAATCACTTAAACTTACAGTTTAGTCAATATCCACATTTTAAAAAATTGAATAAATTATAACAGGTCTTAAGCAGTTCTCGAGTTGGGTTAAATCTGCTTCTCATTTTTTCAGACCCAAACCCAGATCCGACCCAGGACCATTTGGACCTAGAGCCATTTAAAATCTATAAAATCCTGTTTGATTAGATCCAAACCATTTGATTTGAATCAGATCTAACAGATTCGGATTTGACCTTACTACCATCCCTACCATTTGGTTCAATAGAAAAGGCCATGCTTATCAACTCAAAAAAATAAGGGGAAAAAAAGGAGTAATGAATCTTTCCCTCAGGTCAATTGAAGCAATTTGCGTCTGCATTTGCCCAGTTTGTAAGCTCAGCTCCTGAATGAATATTTACAACCTTGTCTATTTCAAGTCCATATTGGATTATGCAAAATGATCGAACAACCAGTCTTTGTCTTAAAGATCCCATTTGGGACTGGCAGAAGAGCAGGTCTCTTAAGGCTGTTTTTCCCATTCTTTTTGAGAATTTCTTAAGGCTTCTTGGATGCATTTTAGGGTCGAATGTTAAACAATGCTTGAATGTCGTGTCACATTTAGGGTTGGTAATGAGGTCAGTATGGCGGCCATTTTCCTATACCCTCATCCATACCCATTTTTAGAATTCATCATCATACTCATATCCATTTCCATTGTGTATTCAAAAATCATATTGACACCCGTGCCCACCAGGTTTCGCGGGTATGCAGATTTTATTCAGGTAGAAATAGACCATATTACATCCATATTCTCACGAAATATCTAATAGAGGCTTTAAATTTTTTTGGAGAGGATGAATTTATTTTATGATTAGTTGGGCTTTACAAAAATTTATACTAGTTGTCGCTTGGTGCTTGGTTGGTGTCACCTGAGTTTGGTAGCTCCCAGTGGTCACAGAGACGAGAGGGAGAAAGTTGAGGGACGAAGCCTGGCCCTAGACTAGAGAGACAGGAATTGGGTAGTCGAGTAGGAGCGAGCAACTGACGAAGAGAGAATGAGAGAGATGCTAGGGTGTAGGTGTGGGATTGAGAAGAACTGGAGAGTGGAGGAGTAGTATCGAGTGTGACAGTGTTTGGCTAGTGCTTCTTTAGGAGTAAATTTGAGCTTTGGACCATGGGCATTTAAGCCATGATTCATACATCTAGGGCTAGTATCTTTTTGTTTTAATTTTTTGTAAAAATGAGTTTGTGGGTGTCAAATGGATTGCATGGTGCAGATACAGGGTACGTTTACCAGGTACGGGTTATGGGTGTGAAATTAAGCGGGTAAAGTCTAACCTCGTACCCATACCATACCCACACCCATTTTTTGTTCCTGCCCCATACCCATTTTCTTTCCATTTTAACACCCATTTGATTCTAAATGGGGCGAATTTTACAAATTTTAAATAGGTATGAAGTTTTTTGTGAGTCCTAATCACATGCTCGTAATGTTGGATCCTTTTTTTCCAGTTTTCTCAATTGAATATTATCCCGTAAAATTCTAAAAATAATTATTGGAAGAGCGTTAGTGATGGGGAGAAGACACCGGAAAAGGATGGGACATTTGTGGTTCGAAACCAAAACAATGCAGTACAATGATCCTTTGGTTTTCTTTTCCCTTTTTCTGGTTCGTTTTTTACTTGGTTTTCAGATTTCTCTTTTTTTTTTTCTTATAACCTTCTCATCCTTTTTTTCTTTTTTTTGGGGCTTAACTTCGCTTTTTCTATTTCGTAATTCCTCTTGGTATTTCTAATTAAAGCCAACTTGTTTTTTATTCAAAAAATCTTCTCAAGCATACCAATGATGCTATATGAGCTTCTTAACTGAAACTATGTTTACAATTAACATCTAAAGTTAGAATGAGTACATATAGAAAACAAGAATTAGTGTATGATTCACTTTGGTCTTTTTAATCTCTTTCTTTAATGTACCTAATTCAACTAAATTTGATTTACAGTCTCGGTTTATCCCATCGCTCTCGAAGGATTTACCATTAACTCAAATCCAAAGAGCCAACCAATGGATGCCCCATAAAATTTGGTGAGTATTTATGTAACACTTATGTAATGTTTTGTTGGAGGTAATGTAATAACAATGTAATGCAATGAACTTTGCATTGTAATTATGATTACTTAGTTTGTAGTAACCATAATTATAAGATATTTATTTTATTGCAGTATTCTCATACAATCAAATAAGATAATGAAAATACAATTATAAACTTTATTACATTATAGGGTTAATTATATCTAACCAAACATTATATTAGTGAGAATTAATAGTATGTGTAGTAACCAATTGACTTGAATTTAGTAAACTTCCTTTTTTTTTTTTGAAATGACATATAGAAAATAAGAATAAGTTTATCATTCACTTAATTTTACTTCCTTTTTGGAATATATTCTATTCAACTCAATTTTCAATTAATACCCAAAAAGTTTTGTTCACCACTCGGTCATAGTATACTTAGTGCACGTTAGTATTAGGTATGATGAGCAATTGAATTATACTTAGTAAGCTTTAGTATTATGTTTGATAAATAGTCAAATTATTTTTATGTTTAATGAGTATTAATATTATATATAGTAAGCAACAGAATTATGCTTTAGTGAGCAAGCAAATCCTACTTGGTGAGCACTATTAAATTTGGTGAACATCGACGACTTCAAAACTTGTTAAGCTAAATTTTTTTTTAGTTCTTCTTTTTTTGTGAATGATGTATAGAAATAACAATGAGCTTATAATTCACTAATTTTTAAAGTATTTTTTTGGATTATATCTCATCCAACTAAATTGATTTACAATGAATACCCAAAGAAGATTTGGTGGACAATAATATTATTTTTGGTAAGTAGTAATATCACATATGGTGAGCAATTCAATTATATTTAGGGAGCATTGATATTGTGTTTGGTGAATATTAGTGGCATATTTAGTGAGCATTTACAACTATTATGGTTATTTTTGCAAATTTTACTTAGGTAAACTTCAATATCTTTTTTTGTGGTTAAGTTTATAAAAAATAAGAATGGACTTAATTCACGTAGTTTGTTCATCTCTTTCTCTGAATATATTCTAGTCAACTAAATTGAATTTACAATGAATACTTAAAAAAATTGGTGAGCATTCTTATTATATTTAATTGATACCATTATATATATATGGTGAGCAATTGAATTATATTTAACGAGTACTAGTACTATATTTGGTGAACATTAGTATTATGTTAGGTGAAAATTAGTATCACACTTGGTGAGCATTATCATTCATCACACACATATTATTTTTGGATATTAATTATAATAGAATAATAATAAAAGGAAAAAACTAAGCATTCAATATATATAGCTACAAAGAAAATATGTGGTGTCTCTTAGAATTATGTTTGGTGTGCATCAAATTACATATTTAATGAATATTTTTTGAATATTTAATGAATATTAGTACTATATATGATAAGCAATTGAATAATATTTATTGGGATTAGTACCATGTTAGGTGAATAATAATACTGAAGAGCAGTTGACCAAGGTGGCCACTGCAGGCCTCCCCCACACTTCCCACTCGAGTTCGAATTGGGGGCACAAATGTTATGCTTTTCTCACAAAGCTTTGCGGTTGGGGCTGGATTCCTGGGCAGCTTGATTGGGTTTTTATCCCTTACTCCTTGGCCTGTTCAGGTCCATTAGTGTAATAGCCTGATCCTAAATTATGTTTACTTATTTAATTAAGCTATGTTATTTATTTTTCACATTTATTTATCTCATTTAATTATCACAGTTGGGGGAATTCATTTTGGGCTGTATTTTGCAATTTGAGTTTCATTTACCCGACAATTTCGGAAAAATTGATAGTAGGCCTCGATATTTATGATTAAAAAGATTAAATTATTTTTCATGACATCATATTTAATTTCAAGCTTCGGAAAAAAGTGTTAAATTAATCGCACCCAGATTGATTTTTTTTTCGAACTCGAGCTCATTTAAGGTAGATTTCGGCCCTACAAGTTCCTAATCTATTCGTACAATTTTGATTAGCAAAAGATATTTTGGGAGGTTAAATTTCAGCCAAGTAAAATTTGGGTCATTTTCATCCAAGTGAAAAACCAACCAAAATATCAAAGCTCTTCTCTTCTCTCTCCTTTTCTTCTCCACGGCAGCTGCTGCCACTACCCCTTCTCCTTGCTGTTCTACCACCCTACAGCCACCGGGGTAGCCACCCTACATCCACCAGATCAGCCACCATCCAACCCCCACTCCCCCTCAAGTACCAAACACCATTAAACATCTTTTCTTCTTCAAACAAGTGAGTAATTTCTAATCCCTACCATCCTGAATTTTGTTTTTTATTCTTGTTTTTATTTGTTTTTATTATTGATCATGCTATTTTGATAAGACTAAGAGCTATCTTTGAAGTGTTTAAGTGTTGATTAAGCATAAAGCATGTGAGAGTTGAGATTGTTCATGATCATTCTATAGTTTAAGTTTGAAGTGATGCATCTGGATCATTTTGCATTTGATTTGGTAATCTTTATCATCATAAATAATTACGGTAATGTTGGTGTCGATTTGGATGAGTAAAAGACTGATTTTAGTGGAGGTTTATGTCAAGAAGAGTTTGCAATATGGGCTATTCTGCTGTAAACAGACCCCAAAATAGGGGTGAGTTTGCGAATAAACTGGTAATACTCGGCACATTGAAAAATCATAATTTTTGGTGGGTGGATATCCCAATGTATTAGATTTCAATAGGCTTTAGAATTACTTAATTGCAAGTTGTGTGGACAAAGTTATGACCAATTTACTGAAGACTGCGCAGAATGCATCAAAACTGGGAGCATATTTGAACAGGAGACTTTACGGAAAAACTGGTATTGATTGAGGCATCAAAAAATTTTGATTTTTGGTATGTGGATAGATCAATAAGTTATCTTTCACATACCTTTTGAATCACCTTAATCCAAGTTCTGTGGAAAAAGTTATGGCCGTTTTGCTACGGCTACACAAATTGGACTGAAGTTGTGTACAGTTGTATTCTAGCCAAATTTCATGGACCTTTCTATGAGAATCATGTTTTGTGTCCTCAATAAACATTTCATAGGACTTCCTAAGCTTTACGCATTAGGATTTTATATCCAAATTGGAGGTCGGGAGTAAAAGATATAGATTTTCTAATGTGGACCATCAAACGGTAACATGAGTGAATACAGAAATCGTAATATTTGGAAATATTTTCAGAAGATTCTACATAATTATGGATATTCAAAGAAATTACAAAGTATAGTGGGTTCAATACGTTTGATTATGTAAAGAAGCTTACTTGGGTTTGAAAACCGAGTTAAGTGAGCATGAAAATGAAATTTGAGAAGTGGGCACAGTAATGACTCAAATTAGTGTCTATTGAATAAACTAAGGTTATTTCATTCTAGTATCCATTCTGTTATCCAGTTCAGAAGTATCACACTTTCCATTATCCATTTTAGAAATATCAGAAACCCATATTTCATTTATATCAATTGAAATCTTTTTATTAGCATCTCAATCATTCTAATTGGTCTATTTTGTATCAGTTTATGGTATTTCAAGTTCAATAACCCTAACTGATTTATTTTCAAATCATTTTGGTTTAACTTATTGAATTATTGAGATTGTAGAAGTCTTTTTAATTAATCAATTTCCATTAAAATTATAAATTATGTCAGTGAACATGGTTTACAAACTACATTTATCTATAATGACATTTCTTCAACAGAAATGGGGCCTAATCTATCATTTTCCTTTGTGCATACATATTATCAACTGAAATATAATTTTAAATACTTCCGGTACATCCATTGCCTGTATCTTTAGAAATCAGAGTGAATTTATCAATTTTATCATATTTTGGTAAGTACATCAATGAATCAGTTTACACAGTGATTTATCAGTTAATTAGTGACCCCGTCAGTTATCATCTATAAGGTATTCGCCCTTCAGTTACCCGCGCGGCTTTAGGCCAGGTCCCCGATCGGCTTCACAAGTGTACACCTATCCATAGATCGTAACAGTATCAAGGGGTTCACTATCAGATAATAACTAGCAATGTAGTTTTACATTCATCTCATTCACTGTTTTAATTAAAATTGAATTGCAAAGCGGCCGCCCAAACAATTTATTTAAAGATCATTTAATAATTTAGGAATGTATGTACTGAGTTTCGGCTTACAGTTCCAAATGTTTTGCATGTTTTGTTTTAGACAAATGCTCAGAGAATTGTCCTCATGCTAACAAATCAGCTGAAGAGAATAAGTAAAGCAAGGAAATCCAGATGGATCAGAAGTAATGTAGTATATGCATACTTTAAAGCTGTATGTTGAATTCTTCTGTGGATGAAGCTATAGACTATATGGTGATTGATTTTACTATGGTTTATAAACCTTTCATTGGTTAACACTTGATGTGAGTGTGTATATTTGAGGTTATGCTTAACTTTGTTATTTATAGTACTCATGTTTCAAGTCTTGTCCTTTTTAGACGACAGTAATGCCCCTATCATTGGGTTTATCAGATTATGATTGAGGAATTATTAAGCAAAATATAAATAGTGTATCATTTTTAATTTTGGGGCAAACAGTGAATCATGTTTAATTTGGGGGTATTACAGATTTGGTATTAGAGTTAGGTTGAGATTTTTTTATGGGATATAGAATATGGAGTTTGGAGTTAAGATACTAAAAATGTTGGTTAGTGAGGAATGAGGACTATTATGATATCCTTGGAGATTTGCGACGTTGGTAATGTCTGCTTATCTCACACATATTCTACTCGTATATTCTTCTTTGTCAGATGGATCCATACAATGTGTATATAGTTTGATCTCAAGCATTAGATTCAAGGGTGATTTTGAACAAGAAGTTGAAGGTGTTCCAATGCATTTAGGTATGCATGGTCATATGAGCCACCCATCTGAATGGTATGCCATTCTTTTAACTTGAATTGTTTATTTTGAGATGTAAACTCTTGTACTCTGGGCGTGTAGCTTGTAAAGTTGTGATCTTCAGTGTGTAACTGTTGAACTTGATTTGATATCGTTTTGTATTCTATTCAATGTAGGGGATTTGATATAAGGCTTTAAGCCTAAAAAATGGCCAGTTTGCAAGTGAAACTCTGTCCATTTCGTCCCAGGAATTTAACAATCACTAACAGTTCTCGCCTTAGGGTTGGGAGTTGTTATAGATTTGTCCTATAAAGGGCTCTTGACTCATTTCGAGATTAAATATATCGAGAAAACTAAGTATGGGCAGATTACATAAGTTCAATCGACTTGACAGTTTTGATCAGTGCACAAGGTTCGAATTTGAGATAACTTTTGTTCATGATCAACATGATTTAAGCAAGGGTTTCCTATCCTGACTTTAGGGTTAGGAAGATATCTTTTATATGAAACAAGTTTCAAGTGGATTAGAGGCCATTTGGTTATTCAAAACTATTAGACATGTCAAAGTCAGCAAATTGGAAAGAATCCTAATGCACAAGGTCTGAGTTTAGTCCACTTGTAGCCTATGCATTCCATTAGATAGAAAAATTTTGATTAGACTATGCATTTCAATGACCCAAGTTGCAGCACATTTAGAGACCATTTGGTCAATGAAATTCAGCTTCGAAGTATGATGGTACAGACTGTCCAAGTCAGCGGGTACCTGCAACTTTGAGCATATGCTTCCTCATCATCTGGGCGTCATTTTGTGCAGGCAACTCCTTCAATATGCTTCAATAATTATAGATATATTTTCTTCTGTAACCTAAAAATTTCATCTGAGCGAGCTGTATGGGGGGTTCTTGATGTAGTATCCCCTGAATTGTCGGATTTTAGAGAGGCTTATTCTGCTATATATAAGTTTAAAACCATTGAGTACCGACTAGTCCATAGAAGAGAAATCAATGACACTTTAGAGAGATATTGTGCTTCAATTCATTGCAATTCAAGACTTGCTCAAATTACTCAAACTTTTGTAAGCAGTCCATTAATTCTACCTCAATCTGTGAAGCATGCATTGCTCTTAAAAATATTTCACTGTACTTTCTAGTAATATACCATTTACCATTGTCTTGGTTGGATAATCAACTGTTTGGATGTTCCTAGCTTTGCCCACGGGCTTCGTCTTTTGTCTCCATGGCATCTCCCCATCCAGTTGCATCACCATTTATTCTCATGCCACATCTTCATCAGTGTTGGTCACTTTCTCCTACTTTTAAGAGCTCAATCGCTGCTAGTAGCTGGTTTATAATTGGGTTGCACCCATGTCAATAGACGATAATTTTGTAGCACACTTGTACAGAAGGTAAATATTAACTACGTTTTTATAGGGGTTAATTGTTGTCCAATTTATGGAACCCATTGCTAATGGAAATGCAATGTGCCTACCTTTTTGGTTGATTCAATCTAAGTTCCCTGTAGAAGACCACTTGCATAAAGTTTAAATTTGACAATCAAAATTTTTTCCATACATTTGGATTACGTCAGTGAGAAATTTTGATGGGTTACTGCCCCTTGGAAAAATACGTTCAGCTGATTCAAACTAAAGAACTCTAGAGTGCAAAGTATGACCCAGTAGAACCTGAAAAATAGATTCAAGAAATGGAGAAAATGTTCTCTCTAATAGAGGTTCCAGGGGAGAAAAAGGTGAACATTAGAACATTTTATCTAACTGGTGAAGCCGATATTTGATGAAATACTGTTAAGAATAGACCCTTAGGACCTGACTTCACTTGGAGCAGAATTGCGAAAGAATGAGCTACACCGCTCCGGACTGTCAAGTGGAAACTAACAAATGCATGTGGTGCAGTAGCCCAGGGCACTTTATAGCTGCTGGTCCCCGAAGACTGAAGGCTGTAGACACGGGCTCCCAGCTCCGAGGCCCACAGCTGTAGGAAGGTCGTATGTGTTGAGCAAGAAGGATACTGCCACCTCTAGTGTAGTAATTACTGGAACTCTCCTATAATTTTGAAACGATTTTGTATATTGATTGATTCAGTTGCAACTCATTCATTTGTATTCACACGATTTGCCATGCAAGTGAACCTTGAGAATAAGGAGGCAGAAACTAATTATGGAATCAAGTTAACCCAGGACTATAGAGTTGAGTGTTCTACCTCTCATAAATTTATTTCAATTACGATTGGTGGGGTAGTTTCCCCTAGAGTTCTAATTCAATTTGACTCATCAGACTTTGATATCATTTTGGAAATGAGCTGGTTGTGTATTTATGGAGTCAAAATAGGTTGTGGTGGCCCTAATGTTATTTCAAGAGATGAAAAAGGGAGAGAAATATGTT
>NCQV01080751.1:0-12240 GCA_002740545.1 Lophocereus schottii
GTATATATATCTATATATATATATGTTGAATAAAAAAAATAAAAGAAAAGAAAAGAAAAGAAAAGAAAAGAGGGTTATTAAGCAAAATTAGAAAAACCTAGACAAGTCAAAATTACGAAGGAGGTAAATGAAGAATTGAAAAAAAAAGGGCAAAACAAAACTTGGGATAAATAAACTAAGTTACCATATCCCCCCAAAAACCAAACCAATGAGCGCCCTTCTTCTCTGCTGTCCAAAACAAAGTACCCCTTGCTATTCTGCCAGTCCCCTGTCCAGCCACGCTGGCTATTCTCTGCCGCCAACCTGCTATCGGTCGCGTTGCCTCCCTCTTCACCTTCGTTGAGTGTTCGAGTGGGTGGAAACGGTGACGCTCTAGCCTCTTTTAAGTTGGGTTTAATAGTTTTGTGGCTAAACTTTTTGTAGTAGTGATGTAATTAGCTTTAGTGAATATGAATATGTAATTTTCTTGAATTTTTTGATGTTGGATTGAATTGAAATGCTTGGAGCTTGAGCGTGATTATGGTGAGTTGGGGGTTGTGTTTTGGAGGCAATTTAGGCTTGTTTATGTTGTTTACATTGATTTAAAGGTGTTTAGATAAATTTTAATCAATGTTTGAAGGAAATTAGTGAGATATGTGTTAGATGTGTGGGTGTGATGTTATGGACATGGTGGTTAGCATTTAAATGTTTGGATAAAACCCAAACTTAATTTTGTGATTAAATGGTTTTAGGTGAATTCTAATGATAATTGAATGAAGATTAAGGGTTGTATGCATGTGTATGATGATGTTGTATGGGTGAATGTCATAAGCTTGATTTCCAATAAGTTTGATTTCAAAGCAAGGGTGGAAGCAAAGAGCATGGAAAGTATATGTAGTTTTGAGAGTTTGAAATTTGTTAACCTAGTATGCCTATGTGGTTTTGTTTTAGTTAATGAACATTTGCATAATTTGGACTGGTAAGAAAAGCAAAGCACATACCTCTAGTTTTGGCAGTGAAATCAAGTCCATAACGTCACTGAATGGAGGTGCAACCGACTTATCTAAACCATAATGGTGGCTATTAATGATGTATCATTGAGGAGATGACGATGATGATGATGATGATGATGATAATAATAATAATAACAATAATAATGACATTAATACCAGCAATTGAGACAAAATACATGATATTACCAAGCTTCTATTAATAACTATAATGGTAATGACGAAAACATCGATATTAATTAAGACAAAGCAAGTCACAGCATCACGCTATTATAACTTCTATAAAACGAGTGTTAGCATTATCCAAGGAACAGAAACAAAGTAAAATATAATCAAGTTAAGTAAATAATAATGAGTATGTTAATAATCAAAAGAACAGTGAAGGGATTTTAAATTACCTATTCGGCAAAAAAACTTAATAAACTTTCCTAAACTTACACTAACCATGGAAATACACATTTGCAATCGAAGTAAGGCCACCTTTGCCGCTTTGAGCTGCTAACGAACTTTTCTCATTGAAAAGGAGAGAGTTATCAAGAACCAAGTATGTGCACTGTCTATACTCTTCGAAAAATAACATATTTCCCCAACTATACAAATTCATGTGATGTTCATATAATGAATCATTTGACACAATGTTTGTCACCTAAACAACTGGCCCCATCAGCTTTTAGTCATCAGGGCATATGCCCTTCAGTTTATCTGTGCGGCCGTAATTCAAGTTTTCCGATCAGCCTGGGAGGTGTGCACATATCTCAACATCACTTCATACGTCAATAAGGGGTCCGCTTTAGACAATAAGTGGCAAATCAGCTTTACTCACAATTTCTCTTTCTCCTGTTTCCAAGCAAAATGTTTGAAATGCGGGTGCCAACTAAACAGAATATAAAACTTATTTTAAAGCAAAGGAATGTACATGCTAAGTTTATGCTTATTGTTCGAAAGCTTTTATGTTTTTTGTTTTAGGTAATGGACAAGTGAACAATCCTTCTGCTAACAAGCCAGAAGATAGCAAGAAATAAACAAGAGTTGTAATATTTTGCTGATAATTAGCTAGCCAGGTGCTCACAATGATTTATAGGCTAGCACTCCTGCAAACTTATTGATTGTATAAACTTTTGGACAATATGTTTATTACAGTGTTTAGTAGTTTTGTGTTAAGTTCGCCAGTATATTATGAATTGGATAAGTTGTCAAATGTATTTTTATAATTCCAATGTTTAATGAATTCAGTGACTATGTAGGTAGTAGAGTGTTACAGACAGTTCCAGGTAGACTTGTTCCATCACTAGATGTGTTGGGATAATTTTAAGTGATAAACAAAAGTTCCGCAAGCGTATAGCTACCCCTGTAGTACTTGAGGGTCTTGTCATCGAGAACGATAGAGGAGATTAAGATCACTAAGCACGAAATTAAACTAATCTAACTGAGATTAAAACTTATAAACAAATCAAATTCTAAATATTTCCTAGATATTTATAAACTCTAAAACATCAAGCTTATAAATCCTATGAAAATAATTAAGCCAAGTTTGAAATGATGATTATAAGTGCACTAAACCAAGCCATAAAACACAGAACTCCACTAAAACTCCAGCAAAGATCAAAACAGGGGAGGGGAAGTTGAGAGCAAATCACAACCATCAACCATCACCAATCCTAATTAAAACCTTATCATCTCATCATCATCATCATTACTAGGTTCAAAATAATAGAGGATCAACAACAGTAGGCAACAACACTTCAACCAATGCATAATCCAGCAAAACCCAACATAATCCAGAACAACAAAATTGGGCATGCTTGAATCGAAATCCAACAAAAAACTAGAATAACGACCCTAGCTATGGATGAATGCGAACCAAACCAAAGAAACTAATAGCAAAATCTCAGTTATTACAGATCAGAGCATTTCCTAAATCATGTCATAATCAAAATTAACCAAACCCAGAGCAGAACATGAGAACTGAGCAGCAAGGGAGGGGGATTTCGAACCTAGCCTCAATCCAACTTTAATTGCCACCAGAGGAAATAAAAGAGTCACCAAGAACATGCCAAAACAGGGTGAAACAGGCAAGAAGGAGAGCACGAATAGCCAAAATTATCCCAGCCATGGATGAATTCGAGACCCAGAAATCGTAAACTTCAACTAATCAAAAACCAAACTAAAAACAACCCTCAATCTCATGAAATGCAACCAAGAAACATGCAAATGAGGTGTAATTACAAGGTTTCGAAACCCAAAATCTACCTAACACAAAAACCCTAATCCTTAAAATCAAAAGAAAAACATCTGAATTTCGAGAAAATAATTGCCAAAATTAAACTAACTAAAACCTACAGATTGTCTAACCTCTCTTCTGGAACTTGCCTTCGCGATTTATACCGGTGCTCCTTCAATCTTCACCGTCCGTCTGTAAGACGCGTGGGCAGAAGATGTGAGGCTTCACTGGTGTCTGAAGCGTGAATTATAAGTGGATGAGGATAGGGTGGTGTGCTAGCTTGCTTGAAGAGGGACAGATAGGATCGAAGAGAAAGAGAGAGGGAGATGAGGATGGAGACGGAGAAATGGTAGAGGATGAAGTACTAGGGCTGGGTTTCGGGTTTCTGGGTTGGGAGGCCGAAATAGAGGAGGGAGAAAATGAGAATTAAGAAGGGGGGTTTAGCTCGGGTCACGCGAGGCACGTGATGGGGTCTGGGTTAAGGGCACGTGCGCGACATGCCTGGGGAGGGAATTGGGCCGGGTAAATTAGGTTGCCTTTTTCTTTTTTTTTCAATGGGCTGAAACAGGAAATGGGCCTAACGATTTCGGGTCGAGCTTGAGTCAAGTCGGCCCAATTCTTCTTTTCCAGTATTTTTCTTGCATTTTTCGCATTTTTTTAATAATTATTCTTAACCTACAAAACAAATTCAAATCAAATAAAAACCTCAAAAATATGATTATGATAAGCATAAAATATGCATAAAAGTACTGTAAAAATAACACATTTTTAGCACGAACAAATACCCCCACACCAAGATTTTGCTCGTCCTTGAGCAAAATAACTAAATTAACTAAAAGAAAATGAAAAATAAGAAAGAGAAATCTTAACTCATTGTCATAGGCATCACGGTTGCATTTTATATATGCAACAAACCCTTTAAATCCCTCGGTCTCCCAAGTGGACGAGTGGGGTCTTGTGAGGGTTTTCAGGTGCACTACCTATAAAGATTATTTCAAAAATAAAAGAAAATCTATTTGGGTTTTTCTTAAAACTAATATGTACAAAATTAGGGGAATATATGCACACGTTCTAATCAACTAAATTACCTATGTAACCAAGTTATTGACCTGCATATGCAGAGAATGTACTTCAAACCCCTCTACCTCCTAAATGACATCAGACCACTAATTTTTCACCCCGTTGAACATTAAGATTCTGAATCCATCCCAGTGCTTGTGTGCAAGTGTATCATCATCCCAAGGTTTAGATTTGCCAGAATTAGACTCAATCCCACTTGGTTACTACAACTACATTATTATAATACTAACTTTAGAAGCAAGATTTTCAGTAGCAATATTGCCTCAAAGGGTAATACCCAGTAGCACATGCCTCAAAGGGTAACACCCAGTAGCACGTGTCTCAAAGGGATACATGCCATTCCAAATTTTATTACATCTCTTTTTCTTTTCACTTTTTTTTGTGTTTATTCATAATACACTTTTTTTAAGAGTAATTGTGTCACAAGCTAGTGGGAGAATCATTCATGGTAGCCTAAGTCCTGAAGATAATGATGAAGGAATAAACAAGGACTGGATTAGACAAGCTATACTGAACATTGGGGTTAGAACTAGGGCTTAGAATGTCACATTAAGATTGGAGACTTCTCATGCACATCCTACTTATATACAAGCTAATAACCAAAGTACAGGGGATTCAAGCTAATCAGACATAGTACAAACATTCCCAAAAACAAAACCAAAATAAAAACCTTTTTGGATTTTTCAAAAATTTTTTTAAAGAAAAATATGTACACATGGCTACCCCACCCCCACACCAAAACTTCACCATGTCCTCAACGGGAGTGAGACAGACACTTAAAGACTAAAAGAAAAACCTAAAAAGTAAACATATGTTCAAAAACTAGACTCAAAAATAAAACAACAATCATAGGAAAGGAAAAACAGTCAACTATACGAAAGGAAACTGGAATAAAACAAAGAAAGAAGAAAAGAGAGAAAGAAGGAGAGAGAAGAGAAGAAGTTTTTAGCAAAACAGGTCGGGTGCTAAGTGCACCCAAGTTACTCCAGATCTCAATCACTGATCATGGCTAGGTTTATGGAGTATCAGACACCCACATCTTCTTGGCTTGGTAGCTCCAGAAATGGTTTCAAACACCGGCCATTCAATTTGAAAGTGGCAACAGTCTGAAGATCTTGAATTTCAATTGCACCATGGGGAGAAACATGTGAGACAATATAAGAGCTCGTCCATCGGGACATCAATTTCCCTGGAAACAGATGAAGCCTAGAGTCATATAAGAGTACTTTCATTCCCGGGGCAAATTCCTTTCTAAAAATCTGTCGATCATGAAACAACTTTGCCTCTCTTTATATGATCAAGCACTCTCATAAGCCTCATCTCTAATCTCATCAAGCTCACTCAGCTGTAGTCGTCTCTGCTCACCTGCCTCAGTCATGTCATAGTTAAGCTTCCTAATGGCCCATCCAGCTTTATGCTCTATCTCTACAGGTAAATGACAAGGCTTACTATAAACTACCCTATAAGGTGACACACCTAAGGGAGTTTTGAAAGCCGTCCTATACGCTAAAAGAGCATCTACTAGCTTATCAGCCCAGTCTTTCCTATGCCTACTCACTATCTTTTCTAAAATCTGCTTAAGCTGCTGATTGGACACTTCAACCTGGCCACTGGTTTGGGGATGGTAGGGAGTAGAAAGCCTATAGACTATGAAATACCTCTTCAGTAAGGCATCAAATGATCTATTATTAAAATGGGTGCTCTGATCACTAATGATAGCTTGGGGTATACCAAATCGAGCAAAGATATTCTCTCTAAGAAATTTCACAACCACTTTAGCTTCATTGGTCCTGGATGGGATGGCCTTAACCCATTTAGAAATATAGTCCATAGCTAATAAAATGTACTCATTCCCAAAAGATGGTGGAAATGGTCCCATAAAATCAATATCGCACACATCAAAAACCTCCACCACAATGATGGGGTTCAGTGGCATCATATCTTTCCTGCTTATACTACCCAACTGTTGGCATCTAGAGCAACTCTTGCAATATTCAAATACATCTTTAAACAAAGTTAGCCAGTAAAAACTACATTGAAGAATCTTAGCTACTATCTTCTTACCACCAAAATGTCCCCCACATGCCCGGTCGTGACAAAAAGAAAGGACACTTCTCACCTCATGATTAGAAATGCACCTCCAAAACACTTGGTCAGAACAGTACTTAAACAGATGGGGGTCATCCTAAATAAGGAACTTCACAAGGTGGAAGAATCTATCTTTGTCATTCTTAGTCCAACCCTCAGGGATCCTATTAGCAACCAAGTAGTTCAGAATATCAGCATACCAAGGATTAGGGTGAACAGTATACAATTGGTCATTAGGGAAGCACTTAGAAATACTGGACTCACTCTTTCTATCACAGATGATTCTAGACAAATGGTCAGCTATAAGGTTTTCAGAACCTTTCGTATCCTTGATTTTATAGTCAAATTCTTACAAAAGCAGAATCCATCTCATAAATCTAGGCTTAGCATCCTTCTTAGAGAGAAGGTGCTTTAGGCCGTAGTGGTCAGTCTAAACAATCACATGTGACACAATTAGATAGGATCTAAATTTTTCAAAACCAAAGACCACAGCCAAAAATTCTTTCTCAGTAACAGTGTAATTCAGCTGGGCATCATTCAACGTGTGACAAGCATAGTAAATAACATGGGGTTTCTTATCAATACGCTATCCTAACACAACCCCAATAGCATAATCAGATGTGTCACACATCAATTCAAATGGTTCTCCGTTAATGGGAGGATGAAGAATAGAAGCAGAGGTTAGGACCTTCTTAAACTTAGAAAATGCCTCATAACACTCTTCAGAAAAATCAAATGGCACATCCTTATCTAACAGATTGGGCAAAGGCTTTGCAATTTTACTGAAATCCCTAATAAAACGATGATAAAAGCTAGCATGTCCAAGGAAAGACTTCACATCTTTCACACAATTAGGAGGGGGAAGATTAATGATTAGGTCAGTCTTAGCTTTGTCTACCTCAATTCTATCTCAGGAAATAACACGTCCTAAGATTATACCCTTTTTAACCATAAAGTGACATTTCTCCTAGTTCAAAGTTAATTTTTCTCCTTACACCTTTCTAACACTTTTCTCATATTAGACAAGCAATCATTAAAAGAAGATTCAAACACCGAAAAGTCATCCATGAAAATTTCCATACAGTGCTCAACTAAATCTGTGAAAATAGAAATCATGCATTTTGAAAGGTAGCAAGGGCATTACATAGTCCAAACGACATTCTTCTAAACGCATATGTTCTAAACGGACAAGTGAAAGTAGTCTTCTCCTGATGTTCAGCAGCAATAGAGATCTAGGTTTATATCCATTTAAAAAGCAATAGAAGGAATGTCCAGCTAACCTCTCTAGCATATGATCCAAGAAGGGAAGGAAAAAATTATCTTTTCTAGTGGCAGCATTTAATTTTCTATAATCTATACACACAGGCCACCCAGATTGAACTCGAGTAGGGATTATACTGGTCTTATCATTCTTATCATTCCTAATCACAGTAATACTGGTCTTCTTAGGAGCAACTTGAACCGAGCTAACTCACTCACTATTAGAAATAGGATAACTGATCCCATGGTCCAACAATTTCAACACCTACTTCTTAACTACTTCTTGCAAAGTGTGATTCAAATGCCTTTGACGGTCACAGTAGCGCTTAGCATGGTCTTCTAAATGAATTCTATGTTGCACAATAGATGGACTAATACCCTTGATATCTCCTAAAGTCCATCCTAGAGCTTCCTTGTTCTCTCTAAGCAAAGAAATTAGTTTGTCCTCTTTGTCCTAATCCAAATAAGAAGCAATAATGATAGGTAGGGATTTATAGGGTCCTAGGAATGCATACTTAAGAGAATCAGGAAGGGGTTTCAATTTAAGAGCAACAAGGAAAACAGATTTAGCAGCAGATTCAAACATAGCATTAAGCAAACAATCAGCAGTAGAGCACAAGTCATCAAGCTCAAACCCATCATATTCAGGCTCATCATTTATAAGGAATGACTTATACTCAGTAGCAAATACATCATCAAAAGCATCATTGAATACAGAATCCCCTACCCAGTTAAGTCTGGAAAATTTCATATCATCAAATCCAGAGGGCTACCTTTGCATGTTAAAGATATTCAATTCCATAGTCATGTTGCCAAAAGACAGTCTCATCATACCATTCCTACAGTTAATGAGGGCATTGGTAGTGGCCAAGAAAGGATGCCCTAGGATCACAGGAACCTGACTAGCTAAGTTGGATACGTTGTCAGTTTTAATCATGACGAAGTCCACTGGGTAAATAAATTCACCCACTCTAATAAGCACATCCTCAACTATGCCCCTGGGCATCCTAGTTGATTTATCAGCCAATTGAATGACCATCCTGGTAGCTTTTAGCTCGCCTAACTCTAGCCTCGCATGCTCAGCAAAAGGTATCAAGTTAATACTAGCCCCTAAGTCAAGCAATGCTCTGTGAATTAGTTGGTCCCCTATGACTATAGACACAGTAGGGCAACTAGGGTCCTTATACTTCACTAGGATCTGAGAAAGAATAGAATTAGCACCAGAAGTTACGAAAGCCTTCTTGGATACACTAGTTGCTTTCTTTGTAGTACATAGGTCCTTTAAAAATCTAGCATAAGGAGGCATCTGCGGAATAGCATCAAGTAAGGGAATATTGATCTTAACTTGAGAAAAAGTCTCTCTTATCTTCTCAATATGATCTTGATCTTTCTTCTTTAAGCTATGGGGGAAAGGAGGCAAAGGCATCTGGATCTTCTTAGAGGAAGGGGAGAAGAACTCTTAGAAGGCGAAGATCTTGCTGAGCCAGAGGAGTCTTTTTCTTGGAGCTTCTCTTCCTTAGAAGGTACTTTTGGAGAGGGAGGACTATTTGAAGCATTGGCGACACCATCAGGAGTATCCCTTGACTGACTGGATGGACCAATCTCTAGAATAGAAGAGGGGGAAGAATTCTGGAAGAATTGATGAGGATACCCACAAGGTTCATTAGGATTTCTCACTTGGTTATCAACCTCTCGATCAGAACAGAGAGATATAACTGCATTCATTTTCCTGACAGGCTCATTAGGGTTACCAGAAGAAGAGGAGGCATAACCCATAGGGTTCACCATAGGTTGACTCGGGAAAGTACCTAGTTTTCTAGAAGATGATGCTAATTGGGAAAACTGTTTGGTCATCATTCTCATCATTCTTTCCATATTAGCATTAATCATTCTTTCCACATTGTTATTGATTCTCCTCTCCAATTTATCAATATCAGTATAACCAGGAGGAGGTTGAACTTGAGTTATGAGAGGTAAGGGTGCATTAGGCACAACTGAGAAAGCCGATCTCTGAAAGGAGTGTGAAGGATGAGAGATCGGCTGGGAGTTATTTCCAGGAAACATCCCATGTTGAGAATTAGGAGCCACAGCATTGGGTCCACTATTCCATGAAAAGTTAGGATGATTCCGCCATCCTAGTTTGTAATAAAAAGGGTCATTCTTAGGTCTCTAGAATTCCATACTTGCTTGCTCCTATTTAGTTGCTAACTGATGAGCAAAATAAGGGCAAGCACTCAATGAATGATCTAGGGCCTGACAATAAAAACAAGACGCTGTAAAAGTCTAAGATAGCTGGGACATCTACAGACATAATCTCTTCAACATGTTTTCTAAAATAGCAATCTTAGACTCTAGGTGACTAACAGCAGAGGCAGAATGCAAACCACCCCTTACAAACCTAAAACTCAGGCTGTCATCACAAGTGGTTTTCCACTGCATGGTTTTCTCAACCAAGTCCTCTAAAAACTTCCAAGCAGTTGTGGGGCTCTTAGAAAGGAAGCCACTATGACACATGGACTCTACCATGGTCCTAGTCTGTTGGTCAAGTCCTTCATATATAATCTGGCACAAACGTGCTTGGTCTAAACCATTAGGGGGACATTGGGCTAACAAAGTTTTGAACCTATCAAAATATTTCCAAAATGATTCCCCATCAAGTTGCACAAATTAATTGATTTTATTTCTCAGCTTAACAGTTTTGGCATTAGGGAAATATTTTCTTAAGAACAATCTTACAAAATCATTCCAAGAAGTAACAGAATTAGCAGCCAAGCCATACATCCATCATTTAGCAGAATCTTTCAAAGCAAAAGGAATCAATTTCATTCGTACAACATCAATGGGAATGTTAGGGAAATGCATCATGGAACAAACTTTTTCGAATTCACTTAAAAATAAATAAGCATCCTCTAAACCTATGAATTTAGGGAGCATCTGATTATAATGGGGTTTCAATTGGAAGGTCACATTTGGTGCAAGAACAGGCATAACAAAACATGATGGCAAAGCAGTCCTAGGAGGATAGAAAATATCACTCAAGGTCCTTTCTTGTGCCATGTTCCCTAACTCAAGTTTAGGTTCGGGTTCGGGTTCTAAGTCAGAATCGGGCTTGCTCTTAACGAGTCTTTGATGTTCGGGGTCTTTAACCCAACTAGTCATATAAACCCTACACCTTCACCAAAAGAAATCCTCTTTTTAGTCTTTTCTTTTTCTATTTTTTGTTCGATTTTTTGAATTTTCTAATTTTTTTTCTTTTTTTCTTATGGCAAACACAAAATCAAACCAAAATGATATCAACCCTAAAGACTATTTACCCAAAAAGCAACCAAATCAAAAGGTTTATCAATTTCCAAACATAAATAAAATAGTCCCTCGAAAACCAAACTTAAAACTTCAACATAACCCCCTTTTTTTTGGTGGTTTTCAAAATTTTCAAATATTTTTAAATTTTTAAGCTTTTCTAATTTTTAGTGATTCTGAAGGTTTTTCTAATTTTTTTAGATTTTAGCTTTTCTAATTTTTTTTGGATTTTGGGAATTTTCAAGAAATAACTAAACTAAGTGACAATTGATATGAAAATAAAGAAAGTAAAACAAAATCCATGTAGCGTAATAATAACGTCACGAAATAAGCAAAACAAGTCAACTAAACAAATCACAACGAATAACCAAAAGACCTAATGAACAAATCACAACTAAGAATGAAATAAGCAAAGCAAAGCAACGAATAAGGAAGGAGCTAAGGAAATGAAAATATGACCTATCTCATGCCGTCGTCCCCAACAACGGCGCCAAAACCTTGTTGGGATAATTTTAAGTAATAAACAAAAGTGCCGCAAGCGTACAGGTACCGTTGTGGTACTTGAGGGCTCTGTCCTCGGGGACGATGGAAGAGATTAAGGTCACTAAGCATGAAATTAAACTAATCCAACTTAGATTAAAACTTATAGACAAATCAAATTCTAAATATTCCCTAGATATTTGCAAACTCTAGAACATCAAGCTTATAAATCCTAGGAAAATAATTAAGCCAAGTTTGAAATGATCATTGTAAGTGCACAAATCAAGCCACAAAATACAAAACTCCACCAAAACTCTAGCAAAGATCAAAACAGGGGAGGGGAAGTTGAGAGCAAATCAAAACCATCAACCATCACCAATCCTAATTAAAACCTTATCATCTCATCATCATCATCATTACTAGGTTCTAAATCATAAAGCATCAACAATAGCAGGCAACAGCACTTCAACCAATGCATAATCCAGCAAAACCCAACATAATCTAGAACAACAAAATTGAGCAAGCTTGAATCAAAATCCGACAATAAACCAGAATAATGACCCTAGCTATGGATGAATGCGAACTAAACCAAAGAAACCAATAGCAAAATCTTGGCTATTACAGATCAGAGCATTTCCTAAATCAGGTCATAATCAAAATTAACCAAACCTAGAGCAGAACATGAGAACATGAGATGAGGATGGAGATGGAGAAATGGTGGAGGATGAAGTAGCAGGGTTGGGTTTCGGGTTTCTGGGTTGGGAGGTCGAAATAACGGAGGGAGAAAATGAGAATTAAGAAGGGGAGTTTAACTGGGGTCCC
>NCQV01080754.1:1284-29874 GCA_002740545.1 Lophocereus schottii
CATCTCATTCGGATGACTATTTTTGTTATCATGCTCTAGTCGATGACCCCCCTTACGTCTTCTTCTCGAAGAGGCTCTTCAGGTAATCCTTACCCTCTAGTTAATTACATCACATGCAATAATTTCTCAGTTAGGCACAAAGCTTTTCTTGCCACCATTACTAAAATTGTTGAGCCTAGGGATTATCACGAGGTTGTCAAAGATCCTAGGTGGTGTCAAGCGATGGCAGAGGAGATCAATGCTTTGGAAGAAAATAAGACATGGACCATTGAAGAGTTACCACCCAGGAAGAAACCAATCAGCTACAAGTGGGCCTACAAAGTGAAATACAGATCAGATGGGACCATTGAACGGTTCAAGGCCGGCTTGTGGTGAGAGGTGGCCTTTAACTGGAGGGGTTTGATTTCAATGAGACCTTTGCTCTAGTGGCTAAGATGTCCAGTGTCCGCACTTTTCTGTCTGTTGCTATTGTGAGGAATTGGGACCTTTATCAAATGGATGTCAACAATGCATTCCTGCATGGTAATTTAGAGGAAGAAGTTTATATGAGATTGCCCCCTGATTTCTCTTCCAGCTTTCCTACCAAAGTGTGCAGGTTGCATAAATCACTTTATGAATTACAACAAGCACCTCGACAATGGCAACTCGACAATGGTTTGCCAAGCTCTTCTCTACACTTGCTAACTATGGTTTTGTAAGATCATGCTGACTACTCTTTATTTACGTATCATAAGGGTGAGGTCTTTTTAGCCCTTCTGGCATATGTTGATGACATCATTTTGGCTGATAATAACTCTCAAGCTTGTATAGAGTTCAAAGCATATTTGAATGACTATTTTTGGTTCAAGGATCTAGGTCTTCTAAAATATTTCCTTGATATTGAAGCGGCTCGTGGTCCGCGAGAATTGTTCCTTTGTCAACATAAGTATGCCCTTGAAATTGTAGAGGAGAGTGGTCTTCTGGGGTGCAAGCCCATGGACTTTCCCATTGAAGAGAACCACAAGCTTGCCCTTGCTAAAGGGAGAGCATTGGATGATCCTAGATGGTATAGACACTTAGTAAGGTGTCTCATTTATCTCACTATTGCCAGACCAGAATTGTGCTATGCAGTTCATATACTATCGCAATTTATGCAAGCACCCAAGGAAGAACATATGGAAGCTGCTCGTTAGGTACTATGATATATCAAGGGTACACCAGGTTATGGCATTTTACTAAGTACCAATTATGACCTCCAAATTCGCGCATATTGTGATGCAGACTGGGGTGCTTGTCCTCTCACCAGACGATCTCTCACCCATTACCTCGTCATGCTCGACGGGTCACCAATCTCTTGGAAGACGAAGAAACAAACAATGGTCTCCTACGCTTGTGCTGAAGCTGAGTACCAATGTATGGCTGCAATGACAAGCAAATTGATATGGCTAAAGACCTTACTTGCCTCTCTCGGGGTATTTCATGATTCTGCTATGCACCTATCCTGTGATATTTAGACTGCACTCCACATTGCTAAGAATTCGGTATTCCATGAATGCATAAAACATATTGAGCTTGAATGTCATTTTGTGGGAGAAAGGTAGAAGCTGGTGCTATATCCTTTTCATACATTTCTTCCAAGCAACAACCTGCAGACATTTTCACCAAAGCCCTTGGAGTATTACGATATATCTTGCTAAAAATTGTGTTGCCAAATATTGTGTAGTATTTATTATATATTATGCTTCTGATTCTTGCTATTTTATCTACTAAGATCATGGAATTTGGCATAGCAACTAGAGTTGTATATATTACCTTTCTTCATCAACAACACATAAGAAAGATTAATTGAAGGCACGGCTGAGAAGGCTCATGTATATTTTGCTCTCTTCCTTATACTTTTGTTCAAGTAGTAAGTTTTATGTGAGACTATCTCACATAAGATATTTTATGAGACAGATATTTTTATAGTGACTCTTTATTAATAATAAAGGTGACTAATACTTTATTTAAGGGTAACTATAATAAAAATCATTGTTAGATGAACTATTAGGCATGTGAGACTATCTCACACAAGATATGTTATGAGACAGATATTTTTATGGTGACTCCTTATTAATAATAAAGTGACTAATACTTTATTTAAGGGTAACTATAATAAAAATTATTGTTAGATGAACTATTAGGTGCCCTTAAATTAAAAAGTCACTCCAAAAGTAATTATTAGTCATTGTAAAATATCAAAAAAGTCATCCTAAAAGGAGTTTGTCTTATAATAATTATTCCATGAGACGGTCTCACTCAAGAATTTGTGTTGTCATTATCCCTTTTTTCTTCTCCCCTCATTGTTTATCTTTTTTTCTTGTTCTTTAACATTAATGAGTTGAAGCTTTCTTTAAACAAAAAATTTCAAACATCGATGGATTGTGTATGCAACCAACATTCCCTACTTGTTGACATAAAATAATTTATAAATAAATTTCTTAAAATTCTAGAATTATTTACAACTAATAGAAGAAATGGTTTGGGATAGAAGTGTATGGAAGTATAGGATTTAGAATTAAGGTTGCATACTATGGATAATTTGTTTCTTGTCCTTCATTTTGCCCCTCGAGGCATAATGAAAGTTATTGCGTTATATTGGCCATTTTTCTATCCTTCATTTGTTACACATTTGTATGCTAGTAGTTGTTTGATCTTGGCAGGGTTTGTATTTTCTCAACTTTGGTTGTGTACTTACTATTTCTTGCTGTTTTTATATCTTTAATGTTAGTCAAGTCTAGTATTTCATGTGTATGTAATTACCTATTGCCTGTCAAAAGATTTTCAATTTTTAAAATGTTGGCTAGAAAATTTTTATATGGGTTTCTTGGAATCGCTTTCTTCAGGGGTAGTAATGTTTGCAGAAGTATGATTGCCTACATTTGGATCTCTCAAAACTCCACAAAAGTAGTATTTATATTGAAAGTTGTTGCTGTTGTATTTCTTAAAACCCCACTTTAATAAGCCTACGAGGCAAAATTACTTGTTAGAACCATGGATAGATAATATTAGACACCATTTAAAATTTGGCTATTAGCATATAGTTGTCTATACAAGGAATGAAAAAAAAAATATGTTAATTAGATTTAGCTATTTAGCTAACTAATTATTGTAAGTTTACACGAAAGGACAAGAGCAATTGTTAATATATATATTTTTTGGTGCAATTGAGGGGCCAAGCCCCTGAAATAAAATTAGACTCTCAGGTTCCCAACAATACGTGGTCAGGAAACTCTTGAAAAACCCTCACACAGAATGGGGCAAAGCTAAAGGGGGGTGTATCAATGAAAAGAGTAACACCTTTTATGTTTATGCCTCTATTTGCTAGCTAATCAGCTGTCCGATTTGCCTCACTGTAGCAGTGAGCAATTCGGACCTTTCATTGATGAGATCTAACCAATTTTTTGCACTCTGTTAAAAGGTAATAATAGCGATGAGAAGTGGTAATTTCCTTGCTGATCCATTGAACCACAAGTTGGGAGTCCACCAGTAGTATCAAATTCTTTACGCTAAGTCCCTGTGCCATCAACGAACCACTTCATAGCACCATAAGTTCTGCTTTTAGAGAGGTCCAAACTCTATATCGTTCCATAAAGCCCTTTATCAATTCACCTTTATAGTTTCTAAGGAGTCCCCTGCCACTAGCAGAACTGGGTTACCTTTAGAAGCACCCTCAGTGTTGAGCAAGGTCCATCCCATAGGTGGGGATTCCCACCGAATCAGCTTTTCCAATTTTGGGCGTCTAGTATTGCCAAGGACAAGTTCTTCTTTAGTCAAGGCAACTTTGGTTTCTTTAAAACGAGTCTGAAGGAAAGGGATGGTATCTTTGGGGAATTACCTTCCTTCAAATACCTTACTATTTCTCCATTTCCAAATCCATCAGAGGATTAGGGAGAACTTCATGGGCCAGTCATCATCATCTCCAGGAACATTCGACCCAGAAATGTTTTTCACAATCCATTCCTTCATAGGTAAATTCCATGATTGTCTTCTTGAGTGAGGGATTTCAATATTGAGCCACATATACTTAGCGAGTTAGCGAAAACACATTCTCTGGTCAAGTGGATTAGAGTTTCCTCCTGTTGTGTACAACAAGGACATCTAGGATCAAGGGCCATATGTCTCTCAACTCGTACAAAGTTAGTCATGATTCAGTTATGAAGGGCTAGCCAAATGAAGACATGCATCTGTTGAGATACTGGGATTCGCTATGCAATTTGCCAGACTTTGTCCTATGTTTAGCCATCATGGTTTCAGATTTTGGCCATGGCTGATTTTACTATAAAGCCTCCACTTGGGGTGCCATCCCAATAATATCAAATCCATGTTTTCATCCCCTTGCACCACTGCATGTGATTCTAGTTGTTTTAGAATATTGTAGCGAGAACTAAGCATTCCTAATCCCATCCTTGATTTGGGATCCAAGCTTCCGCTACTATAATATCGTGGAGTTGAATGGGCATGTCCTTAGCAGCAAACATGGCTAACTAAGCATCAGGGGCCCAGTCGTGGTCCCAAAAGTGTGTAATTTTGCCATTGCCCAAACTGATTCTAGTGCCTTATCGAATGAAAGGGGCACAAGCTGAAGTACCTTGCCAAGTATTTGAAGTGCCAGGCTTGGCTAGGAACATATCTAGATCACATCGTCCATTATAATATTTAGATAACTCTCAACCAAAGTGAGTTCGGTTCAGAGATTAATCTCCAACCCAAATTTATGAGAAATGCAACATTGGCATGCCTCATTGAGTGAATGCCTAACCCACCATCTCATTTAGGTTGTTGTATTTGTTCCCAGCTAACAAGACGAACTCTTTTCTGTTTTTCTGTCCCTTCCCAAATGAACTTACATGTCTTGCGGTCTAGCTCATCACAAAGTGACCTAGGGATTTTCGCAGTCTGCATGGAGTAGTATCCCAAAGAAGCAAGAGCCGATTGGGCTAAGGCCAACCGTCCTACCAATGAAAGGTGTCTCGTTTTCCAACCTGACAGCTTGTGATCAAATCTATTTATGATGTGTTGAAAGGTTGTCTTTGTGACTCTCCCCTATATGGTAGCCATCCCCAAGTAGAAACCTAAATCTTGGGTTAGAGAGAAACTCAGTTGATTACTAATTTGGTGCATTTCATACTCATTAATATTAGTAGAGATTTGGACTCTAGACTTCTGGAGCGATACTTCTTGTCCTGATGCATCACAAAATTTGTGAAGGCATTCTCGAATAATGGCAGCTTGTTGCATCGAAGCTTCACCGAACAAAACAAGGTCATCTGCAAAAAATAGATGTGATAGCAAAGGCCCATGCCTACAACATCTAATCGGTTTCCAGTGCTTTTGGCAATTGCTTCCACGATGATTTGGTTTAACCTCTCCATACATATTACAAAGAGATAAGGTGAAAGAGGACATCCTTGCCTTATTATTAGAGATGGGAAAAACTTCTTCGTAGGCTAACTATTCTAGAGTTCACACATTTTAGAAGATGTTACACACATAATAATTATCTCTATTAAGAGAATTGGCATCTACATCTTCATCAATGTGTCTCGAATGAAAGACCACTTAAGTCCATAATATGCCTTTTCTAAATCGATCTTGATGGCTGTGTATCTTGATTTTCCCTGTTTCTTTCTCATTGTGTACAAAACCTCCTGGACAATAATAATGTTATCAGTGATTTGCCGCCTTGGAACTAAGGCTGCTTGGGTAGGTGAAATAACCTTTGGGAACAAAGGTTTGAACTTGTTGAGAAGAGTTTTTTGTCATTGTTTTATACAATACATTACAAAGTCCAATAGGCCTAAACAAGGAGGCCACATTAGGGTGATCCACCTTTGGGATAATAGCTAGGAATGTGTCATTTAGGGTCTTTGGGATAGATTTTCCAGCCAATATATCCAGAACTGCAGCACTAAAATAGATTTGATAATTTCCCAGTTTTTCTTGAAAAATGTGGCATGAAAGCCATCCAGTCCGGGAGCTTTGAGATCCCTTATTGAGAAGAGCAGTCTTTACTTCTTCTTTAGTAGAGGGATGAGACATATCCGTCCAATCTTCCTCACTAATAGGTGGAAAAAATGTAGGAGGTGACGGTACACTTATATTAGTGTTGTCTTCTTCAGTATATAGAACCATAAAATAATCTCTGATTAGGTGTTTTAGTTGCTCTTCTTCAATAATTCACTCTCCCTATTCATCTTGAAGAGCTTCAATACGATTTCTTCTTCTGCATATAAGAGTGGACGTATGAAAATAGGTAGTATTTCTATCTCCATCCCTTATCGCATCCTGACGAGATTTTTGATGCCAGATGCTTTCTTCCTGCGTGAGTGTATCATCAAGCTCTTTTCGAAGGTCTGCTTCCAAGGTAATCAAATATTGATTTACTCTTTCATTCAGTTTTCTTTGCACTCCATCTAGATGGGCCCTGAGTTTTGTTTTCTGCGAAAAATATTTCCAAAGATTTCCTTGTTCCAGGTTTTCAAATCATTAGCCGCTTTAAAAAAAGGGACTATTGGTTGTTGGTCATCCCAATGAGTTTTGACAAAAACATTAAAATCCTCATGCAGTTGCCATGCAGAAAGAAATCTGAAGGGTTTCTCACTTCTCGTAATAGCAGTAAATCCCTTTGTATTCATAAGGAGAGGACTATGATCCGAGTTTAAGGTTGGTAGGTGACGTACTACAGCTTCCAGGAATCGGAATCGAACTCAAAATAGTATATTAGAACAGCCTCGGTCAAGGCGAGCACTTTTTTTGGTTTCTAAAGATTTACCTCTGTTCGATGTAAATTTAGGACCTAAGAAGCCCAAGTCAACTAGAGCATTATTAGTTATCCAAAATTTGAATTTGTCACATCGCCTCTGCATTTCAATACCACCCCCATGGTGCTCCTCTAAGGAAATAGTTCCATTAAAATCACTAGCTAGAAGCCAAGTATTATTAATCTCATTAGCAAGCGTGGAGAGTTCTTGCCAAAGTTCCTGTCTGTTGGGGTAGTCAGGGTCTGCATATGTGGTGGAAAAACACCAAGGTTCCTCTCCAGCTTCTTTAACTTCAATAGTGAAATGTTGTGTGTGGGATTTGATGCACTTAATATCGAGTTCATTTTATTCCAATAGAGCCAAATCCCTCCACTGAAACCAACTGTGTCAACACGCATAGGTCCTAAAAGCCCAATTTCTATAGCAAGCCTCGAAGCATTAGTTCTATTCAAGTGGGTCACCAAAAGAGCTACAATAGAGGGATGATTTATTCTGATCATATCCTTGAGGGTTACCCTGAATTCAAGTTTACCTGCTCCTTGCACATTCCACACTAAACATTTTTGTGGAAGTGTGTTGTGGATAGTATTTGGGTGTCTTCCTTCCATAAGATTGATTAATAGCAGTAAAAGAGACATAAATTCTTAAGTTGGTGCCAACCATGTTAATGATTTTCTTTAGTCAAGTCTTTGAGATCAATATCTCTATCTTCCTCTTCTTCGGCCTCGCCCATGGTTGCATCATTATTATAGTCCTGCTCGCTCATGTTGGGGCCTAACATTTGCTTCAATTGTCCACTATCCACATTTATTTGGGTATGCGATGGTCTTAGTTCTAAAGCGCTCTCACCTTCCAGTTGCACCAATGCATCATGGGAAGGTGGGGAGCGTTCATCTACAGAGCTCACATGCAATGGACATCAATTAATGATAGGTGCTAGAGGCGTACTACCATTGTTTGTTCTCCTACTTTGTTCTTGTCTCAAACCCCTATGGGGATTTGTTGGTGTCTCTTTGGATTGTGTAGAGGTGTTTTCCTGGTCCAATGTCACATCTTTGTTTGCACCTTCCAATTGACTTATTTTGTTCTTCTGCATAGCTTTTTGTGAATGAGTATGTCTCCTTGGCTTCTCATGCTGTTGTTGGCTTGCTGGAGCTTTGGGAACTCTGCTTCCAGGACTACTCTCCCCATTGTTCTGGGTTAATACCTCAGTATTGTTTTCGATTATATAGTTACCTCGACATTTAGGCTGTTTTCCTCTACTATTTCTAAATGAGTTTCAATAGCTTAGGTAATGCTAGCATCCTTATTTTCAAGTAACATGTCTTCTCCTTTAGCATTGACCATTGCAAATTAGTCTTTTGGAGGAGTATGCTTAGGTCTTTCTTCTTTGTTAGGGGCCTGGCCATTAGATTCCTTGGTTGGTTCCTCCATATTAGCTTGTTGTCGTTGATTCCTCGTCTGCTTTTTCCTTGCCGGTGTTTTCACTATCATCCAAGTGCCATACTTGTTATCTTGAATGTGGTCTTTAACTCTAGTCTTACTACTATTAGAAGAGTGTTTTGGAGGTGCATTGTCATCTTTACCTGTACCTCCATGGGCTATACTAAAGAGATCACATTCTTCCCTCCATGGTCATATTTTCCGCATTTAAAGCATATCATCTTTAATCCCTCATATTGGATCTTCCAAATTCAACAGTTCATTCTGAATTTGGATAATAGAGGCTTGTGCAAATCAATTTCTACACTGAGTCTCACAAACTGTCCCCTTTCAACACTAGTAGTCGTGTCGTCTACTTTTCTGATTGTGCCAATTATGTTTCCAATTTTCTGAAGGAATTCAGCATTGAAGTATTCAACAAAGAGCCCTAAAATCCTTACCCAAGCAGTTATGATGTGCATAGGATCATCATTAGCAATGAAATTAGGGACCCACTTGCGTATGGTTCAATAATGGTCATTAATTAACCATGGTCCATTAGTGAGAACATGGCCATGATCTGCAGGCAGATCAAATCTTGCTGTGAAATAAGCATGTCCTAAGTCAATCAGGGAGAAATTTCTCCTCAAATTCCATCTTTGGTTAAGGCGCTTTATAAGTTGCATATAGCCAGCATTTTTATTAAACATCTTAATGATTGAGGAATTCTTCCAAGGCTTTCTGATCTCCTTTTTTCTTCCTTCATGAGTCAGATTGTGGGACATAAAGGGTCATCCTCCTCTTCATTGGGTGCTTCACCATCATTAGATCTCAGTTCTTCATCATTTGTGACCATGGAAAATAGGGGATTTGATCCAAATGTGAAAACAGGGTGGGATTGATATCCCTGTAATGCATCTCTGTAAGATCCACCGCCCAAGTTAGGATTTTTTTTTGAGGACTTTGTTGCATGCTTTCTGTGGTAACATCATTAGGGGGTTCTTCTGATTGCATTCCATCATTGGGGTCTGCTAAGTTGATTCTTTGATGATATTTTCGCTTGATCTTATTGGTGGAACAAAATAGTTAGTGGGATTCTTCCACCAAGGCAAGCGGCGGTAGGGTTTTCTCTCGGGTTCTCTCCATGGGGTGGCTACATAAGATCTTGATATAAACCCCAAAAAACATGTGACACTACTTTCAAGGTAACAAGAAAATTTTGTAATTTTTAACATATAAAATTAATGAAGGGTATTTTTTTTAAAAAAATATGCATGAAGAGCTACTATAATAAGGCTATTAAAGCTAATCTTGCTAACTTTTCAAAAATGCTAATTTGAAAGCTAAACAATACTTAAAATACTAGTTTAATATTTTGTGTAAGTAGTGTCTTGACATGGTTAAAATACTAAAAGTACAACTTAAACACTCGTGCTAAGTTAGTGCAACCTTATATATACTAAATTGTAATTAGTATTATCAAAAGTTAACCTAACACGATCACCGACTCGAGCCAAACATGACATTAAGTGGATTTATTAAATGGTTTGGCACATTTAATTCATTTAATAATTAGGTTAGGTTTATGTTGAGAATTTCGACGCGAAAAAAAAAGTGGTCGACCCATTAACCCTATTTTGATTTATTTATTGAGGGGAATTGTGAAAATATGGGGTTTAGTCAAGTCCAACTGTGTTTGTGAGATTATTGTTTTGTGGCTCGTGGACAACAGTTGCAATATAATATTTTGAACTCAAAAAATTGATTTATAATGTTTCATAATCATAGTTTAGTTAAAATGTTAAATGGGTAAATGGGTAACCAGGTAACATGAACTTAGTCGATTATAAATGGGTTAATGAGTGAATTTCAGGTCAACCTATTTAAAAAATAAACGACTACAGGTCAAGGTTTTTAACTCATTTAATATACGGATTACATTTATGTCATGGGTTTCTCAACATGTTTAAGTTTGACATGAACATGAACTCAACCTAACCTGACCTATTTAACAACCATTAATTAGTAATGATTGTATTGTTTGTTGGGAGAAATACAATGATAGTTGAAACTCTAAGGGTGTGTTCATTATGAGCATTTTGAAGGAGTTTTTGGGGCGGATAGAGATATTTGAAGCATTTCAGAGCATTTTGAATTAGCAGTTAGCAGGTTGGAATAGGCAAAACCAAGTTAGACTAGGGAGGAATAGGGAGGAGCAAGTTGAAATAGGTAGGAGAGAGTTGGAGCATTTTTCAAGTGCTTATGATTATTGATGACTAAATTTTGTGTAATGACTTTGACTTCATAATACTAGTTCACACTACATCCACAATAGTAACTTTAAGCTATAGCATTTCTACTTATAAAATTATAGTTTGCCTTATGTCAGGACGCGAACTTCCAAAGAGTTGTCGAACGTTCCAGAATCCTCCAGAATGCTCTAAACCATCTAGAATATGCTAAAATTTTACAGAATATTCTAGAACCTTCTGGAACGCTCTTGTAGAAGATTCTAGAGTGTCTAGCACCTTGTTGAATATTGTAAAGCCTTTTACATTATAGTATAATATTCTAGAATACTCTTTAGAATATTCTACACCATTCTTCATGTGTGTGATACTTAGGATATTTATATAGAATATTATGAATATGTAATAATAGCTATAGGATCAAATAGATCTCCACCATCCATTAAGGAGGTGGATGTGTATATATACCCCTATGAGGCTTCACTCGTACATCAAGCCATTCAAAGCATTTCCAAGTGTAATACAAGACATTTTCCTAAACTTCCTTGTATCCACTCTCTCTATATGTCCACTTTGAGAGAGTGTGTGTGTGTCTGCTTACTTAACATTCCACAAAGTTTAAGTTAAGCGACCATCAAGGCTTACCAGCAAACTAAGAAAGGGTCCTAAGTAACTAAGTTTGCTAGCTCTGCACAAGGTAGAGTTCATGTGAATGATCAACTCGTGACGAGAGGCAAAGCTACAACAAGACCATGGGAGGCCGTGGCCCATCCCAAGCTCAGAGAAACTCCTAACTATATAAGCACTTCCCTACCCGCTCAAGAAAGCTACTTCTCTATCCAAGAGTTCAAACTCTTTGAGACTCGATCTCCCTTCTACGAAAAAGGTCTTCTACCATATTAAGTAGCTCAGATTAAATATTAGATTAGACTGGATATATATGAAATAAATACATAAATATGATTTTAAATTTTTTGTACTATCTTATAATGATAATGAGACATACTTCATACATGATCTCCCCAAGAAGATAAAATAAATAAAAAAAATAGTTTAATTTATTTAAAGACCGTTGACCAAAATATATAATTTCTTGTAGAGCTTATTATTTGAAATATATATATTACACAGAGTAAAAAGGGATGAATTATGTAAATATTTTGACAGATTTGATCAATGTCTCTCTACATCTAGTGTTCTAACACAGTTGAAGCTAAGCAAGACTTCCTAACTAAAAATGCATTAATATATATATCAATGATATAAAATTTTTTTATCAAAGAAACATGAGGGAATTATATTAAATGGGCATTGAAATAATCATACAAATCCTTCGATGCTCTAGCCTTAATGCTATCCGGAGTATTCCCCTCCCAGATCCTACTCGATGAGTAGAATGATTGCCAAGGTATAAGATGATGGGCAACCTTGTTCTGCCTCTGTTTAACAAAGGGCCATGCATAGAAATCAAATAAAGAGGCATGTCTAAGAATCTCTTAAACAAAAAAACCTATCACAGTATTTGGTACTGGTTTGTTTCTAAGCTTTTAGATTAAAGGTAGGCAGTCAGCTTTGATTACTAAATTTGAAAAACCCATTGTAATAGCATTCTTGAGGCTATAAACACAGGCTCTTGCTTCCTTCACTTCTGGTCCAATAAACCCTGGGCCTTGTTGCACTCCAGCCAACACTACATCTCCACTGAGTTGTAAATCACAAAGCCCCAGCCCCACCCTAGTTCCCTAACACCATCGAAGTTGAGCTTGAAGGTCCTTGTAATCGAGGGCGTCCGTAGTGAAGGTAATAGATCGGTTACTCCTAACTCATGCTCAAGGGATTCTCGATAATTACACAAGAAAGAAATGGCATGTTTACTCAACGATCCAAGGTTTCTGTCAGGTGTTTTGAAAATGAATTGGTTTCGGGCATTCCAAACCTCCCACAAAACTACGGCAAATTCTCCCAGTTCATCATCAGTAAAGTAAGTCTTGGCAGCCACAAAGTAGTCTGCCAGGGTTCTATATTTCGAGGTCCATAATTCCGCTGAAAAATATTGCCTTCTTATATGCCTTCAGCTAGGAGACATTCGAAGAGAGCATGCATGTCCGTTTCTTCGTGATGCCCTCAAATTGTGCATTGCATTTTGAAACCCGGGACTCTCGTAGCAATATTCCCACAAGAAGGAATAATACCTTTACAAAGTCTCCAAATGAATAGCTTGATGTGAGGAGGTACTTTGAGTTTGCAAATAGATCTCCAAAGTTGTGTATCTAGCAGAGAAGATTTGCCATCATTGGTGCTTCTTTCCTTTATGATCAAGTAGTATGTCGACCTCATGGCGAATAGCTCATTCGAAGTATAGTGCCACACCAGTTTATCATTTGGCCATTGATCACATCGGAAGAGACTTCCCTAATTAGTGCCTCACGCCACAAGCCATTATCATAGTCAATCAAACCACTGACCTTCATGACATGTGGGTTATCCGACTATGTTGTTATCACAGTAAAAGTCCTCGGTCTCGGGAGCCATCTAGATCCCCACATATCAACCGAATTTCCATTACCAATCAGCCAATGGGTTCTGGCCAAGATGACATTTTTTGATCCCCAAATGCTCCTCCATGTGTAGCTAGGTCAAGGCCTCAATGCAGCATCAAACACCCTTCCATTGGGATAGTATTTTACCCCCAGAACTTAGCTAACTAGCAAAGAGGGGTTTATAATCCAACACTAGAGTTGCTTTGCTAGTAAGGCCTCATTAAAAGCCTCAATGTCTCTCAATCCAATCCCCCTTTCATCCTTCCTTTGACATGGCTTCGAGCTTCCCACCCAGTGAAGTTTACGATCTTCCGTTTTGTGTCCCCACCTGAATTGATCAATCGTTGCTTGAAGGATGTTGTAAAGTTCCTTAAAAACACTAAATACACTCATGGTGTATGATGCGATTGCTTGAGCTATAACTTTGATTAGCACTTCTCTTCTAGCCCAGGATACTAGTTTTTCCATAAACCTTACTAAACGTTTGTTAGTTCGATCCATAATGAAAAGGAACAGTTTCTTTTTTGATCGACCCACAAACATCGAGAGGCCCAAATATTTGTCATAGGATAAAACCTCTCATATGTCTAAAGCTAGTGTAATGGCTCTTCTTCTATTCTCTCCCACCCCTTTGCTGAAATAGACATCCATCGTACTATAATTCACACTCTAGCCCGAAGATTAAGGTGTCATCGACGAGGCATTAATGTGATACTATAGGGGCATTAGGGCATACGCTTTAGCCTTGAATTTCTCCTCACACCTCTACCCACCTTAGAAGGCCCATTAGGCCCTTGGTACAAAATAGGAAAAGGTACGGGGACAAAGGGTCTCCTTGTTGAATCCCACGGCTCGGTATAATATGGCCTTTGGGTACTCTGTTGAGAAGGAAGGAGAACGAGGCGGATCTCATGATGAGCACCCCTAACCTTGATCGAAACCCATTCTAAGCATAATCTTAGCTAGCGACGACCACTCGACCCTATCATATGCCTTCGACATATCTAGCTTGATTTCCATGGCCCCTTGTCAGCTTGTATCTAGCTGCATAGCATGAAAAGTTTCAAAGGCAATGAGGATGTTCTCTGTTATAAGTCATCCCTGCGTGAAAGCGCCTTGGGTCTCCGAAATTATACTCAGTAAGATAGGCTTTAGTCTATTTATAATAACCTTTGTTACAAGCTTAGAGGCAACATTGCATAGACTAATCGACCTGAATTCCAAGATGCTCGTTGGGCTCAGTTTCTTGGGGATCAAGGCAATGTGGGTGTGGTTAAAACTTGGCGGTATAGCATAACCATTTAGAATAACTAGTACAGTAGTGACAACATCATCTCTAATAAATTCTCAGAAAGGTTGGTAGAAGAATGGATTCATGCCGTCTGGTCCCGGCGCTTTGTGTGGGTGCATTTGTCTTAGGGCTTTGTCGACCTTGTCTCTCGTATAGCTCATACATAGTTTGTTTTCATTTTAGGAGTGACATAAGGAGTCACAGCCTCGATCACCTCATCTACATCATGGTTATTGAGGTAGTAAAAAGGTCCGAGAAGTAGTTTACTACGATCATCTCAATCTCCTTTGGCTTGTTTCTGTGCACCCCATCCTCATCAATAAGAGATTCTATATAATTTGTAGCCCTCCTCATGGTAGCTTGAGAGTGGAACCACCGCGTATTAGATTGCTTATACTTTAGGTAGTCAAGATGAGCCCATCGACACCATAATATTTCTTCGTGTTTCAGCCATTCACGAATATTGCCAAGAATTTCCTTCTGTTGATTTCTTTTATACACTTGGGTAAGTTGGGCCTCTAGCTTACGAATGTCCATATTAATATTGCCAAAGTGTTCCTTATTCCAACGTAATAATTCTGATGAGCACTTCTCAATTTTCAGCAGTAAATTGCCCACTGAGTCTGGGCCAGAAACATCTCTCTATGCTGATGATATGACGTCATTGATAACCGGGTCGGTTGTCCACATATTCTCAAACTGGAATCGGGTTTGCCTTCTGCTTGTTTTTCATTTCCTTGGCTTACATCTTAGCAAGATTGGCAGGTGGTTCAATATGTTCGAGTCAATGTGTTGAACTTACGCCTCCGAAAACTGGACGACCTACTCTGCGGAAGCACAGAAACGGTCCAGACGCTCCATGCCAATGTCATCCCCCCCGGTTGTTGCACCATGAGAAGTCGTATCCTGAAAATCCTAGATCATGTAAATCATTACCCAGGAAGGCATTTCTAGAGTAATCGATACGCGCTTGGGCACTCGGGGGCCCTCCTCGCTTTTCGCTATGATAAAATATCTCATTTAGATCCCCCCGCCAGCCACGGGAGATCCAAATGTGTCTTAAAATGCTCTATCAGTTCACTAGTATGGTTTTTTTGTTGATTTTTGGCCCAACCATATATCCCCATGAAGTGCCACAATGGGCCTTAACTATGCCACCTCACTGTAGAATCAATGCGATGTGAGAAGTAGGACACCATCTTGAGTTCAGTCCTTTTGTCCTAAAGTATTGCCAGCCCCCAAGCTCGTCCTGTTGCATCCACCAACATGCTATAGAAATCCCCCCAGTTGTTGCAATATTATCTCCATCTCCTTTTTACTTCTTTTGGCCTCTGGCAAGAAGATCACCCGGGGCGAGAACCTTCGTAATAGGGCACGAAGGTCTTTAACTGCTTGGGTCTCGCCCAACCCCAAGCAGTTTAAGTATAAGACAATCATTGATCATGGCAAGCTTTCACGGCAATGTTCACCTGTTCAGGATAGGTATCGTTCTTTCCCATACCTACTTCCACTACTCGGACCTTGTCATGCCTTGCCGCTCCACCCATATCTCCAAGTTTCGTTCTGAAAGCATCCCTTGGGCGCATCTTTTCTTTCCGTTGATCGATCAACATATGGGCAATGTTCTCCCTTCCTAAGCTTCCCTTGCCAATATCCTCTGTACTGCTTAGATTAAATGAATCAATAAATGTAAGCTTCTTACGAGAGGTACGGTTTGTTCAACAATTCTAAAAGCTGTAAACAGACATCATTCCTCAGCTAGCTCAATCTCAGCATTTCTTCTTCGAGATTTCAATGGCGAGGCTCTACGCCATGCCCCATATTGTAGTTCACTTGTTAGGGTCTCAGGGTCTAGCACCTCACAAGCTTTTAGTGTATCACCCAAAACATCACAAACAAAACTCTGGTAGTTTATGGTATCTGAATTTGATCCATATGGTCTTCCCATCCACCTTCACCATGACCCCTCTACGATCTCAATACGCCTACTTCAACCCTAAAGCATGGGGTTTTATTTGTCCCCAACATTTTGTTCTGATCACACCTCATAAAGGCCGCTACTTTGTCACCTAGGAATTTGCAAAGGCACTCGTCTGACGCATAATCGAGATGTTGTAGGCCTTCACCTAGAAACTTACCTTATCAAAAACTATTTCTAAGAGCTGCTTCATCCCCATCTATTCCTTCAAGATCAGTAAGTGGCCATTGAAAGCCCAAGGCCTCTCAGTAAGCGCAAACTCCTTATCTTTTTGCAAGAAAAATTGAAACAGGAACAAATTCTTGTCTAATTCTTTCACCACTATGCCCCTTGAAGGTTGGCATCTTGTTTGCATAACGGTTTTCATTGCCTTGACACTGAAGATATTAGGTGCAAGGAATTTTTCCAATAGACTAAGAGCAATCTCCTTCTTTCATTCTTCAAGAATCTCCTCATATTCAATGGCTTCTTCTTCCTCCTTGGTCAATTTGAGTTTTTCCCGTTCGACCCTCAATTCATCCACCATGGTGTGTTCTCGATGTTTCATAGTTCGTGCAACAACACACAAACTCACCAGGGGAGGGTAAGAGTCAACTTAAGTGACAATAGTAAAGTCTACACAGAGGCAGATCCTAGCACCACAATCGCCATCGGATGGGGGGCAGAAGGTTCTTGCAATCCCATGCTAAGTGTGGCGCTAATATAAAATCTTTATGTTAAATACAATTAGTTTCAAGAAAAAATTGCAAAGTAAATGTGTTTGCTTATATAATGGTCATATAATAAATATTAAAAGCTATGGACAAAGAGAAGAAAAATGATAAAATATGGCCAATCTCATGTTAAATTCTTATGATTCAAACGATTAATCCATGTACTCAAACAACGTGAGCTTGAATGAACATTAAATCTTCAGTGTCACATAAAGGTAAAGTGATGAAAATAATGATATGCTACTGTAGTATGGAAACGAGACTAGCAAAAGGGAAAAGAGTGATTGTAGTGTCTCGACTCATCTCGATTCACAGAGAATTACCAATAACGACTTTAAAGATCAATGATTGGCCCAACAAATCACCACCAGTCTATGCAGCACATTTCGTCCTTGCTTACGCTATCTGTGAAAAATTCACAAGAGTTCACCCATCCCAACACTGCGAGAACTTCCCAAGAGTTCACCAATCCTAAGACTTCTTCAACATAAGCATTTTACACTGCAGAGTTCTTAAAAGTGACACCCCAAAAAGGAAACTGCATCATTTGGTAATATAAGTGATCATTCCAATCCTCTCAATTTTTATATACTGTACATTAGATTAATTTTTATATGATAAAGTTCCGCGCAAAGTGTTAGGGAGTTGCTTGAAAAAGAAAGAAGTATCACCAGTGTATATTCAAGTCATTAAGAATACAGATGAGGAAGATAAAACGAGTGTTAGGATGCCAAGAGAGGTTACCAATGACTTCTACATTGGTATAGACCTCTATTAGGGCTTCGCTTTAAGTTCTTTTCTTTTCATTTTGGTCATGGATGAATTACGAAAGGGATTCAACATGAATTACCATGGTGTATCTTATTTATAGATGATATTGTTCTAATTGATGAGATCAAAAAGGGAGTTAATGATAAGTTGGAGTGATGGAGATGTTTGCACCAAAAATATGATATTTTTATAATTACTTAATACCTAATTTATGCTCTAAATAATTATTATGTTTAGATTTTTTATTTGATTTTGTTTAATTTTTGTAGGTGTTGAAAATCAGAAAACATAAAGAAATTGTTGGAAAATGAAAATTCCGGCCATGAAATAAGGATTGAAGTAGCAATCCAAGAATCAGCCCAACCCCTGTCATCCATCAACAAAAAGAAAAAAAAAAGAGGGAAAATTAAATTTAAACCCCAGACACCCCACGTGCCTGGCATGTGCACGTTCAACCCCCCACCTTATCTCTCGGCACTCCTTCTCTCTCCTCTACCAAACGAGTTTATGGCTAAAAATGCCATTATGTTTTGCAATTTAATCCAAAAATGCCACTGACTTTTTTTTTGGTAGCAAATTGCCACTCTGTTCAGAAAACTGGTGAGAAAATGTCACGTGATGACTATAGTGACCAGTGATTGCCGGTAAAAATTTACTTTGGAATTTTTTTTAGCAGGAAATCACTGTTTTTAAATGAAAAAAGAATTTCGTTGCCTTTTTTAACGACACCCATTCGCATCCTCTTTTTCCTCATCCCTCTCTGTTCTTGAACCCTAACTGTGAAATTTGTTTGTTTTCTACGATTATTTTGCAAAATTAATTGTGGAGAAAGGCTTGTGGTAAGGATTTGACTTGAAGCCCTCTAAAATTTGATGTAAATATGTCGATTTCAAGCAAATCTGGCCCCTGCTGTCCAGAACCAGAGAAGATATGCAATTGTGGTAGAAGATGCACAGTTGCTACTAGTACGACCCTGAAAACCCCTATGCGCAGGTTTGTGCGTTGCAGAAATTATGGTGGCGGCGGCGGTTGTGATTATTTTGAATGGGTAGATGAATCCTTGGATGAGAAAGTGAGGTCTATGGTGGTGGGCTTAGTCATGAGTAATGACACAATGGCAGCAGAAATAAAGAGATTGGAGAATGATTTGGAGGCTCAGAAGCATGAGGTGAAGAAATTGAAGGAGAAAAATTGAAGGATGAAGCTAAAGTTGTATGCATAGCAGAAAAGGCAGAAATTGTATCTGTCTTTTATAATTGTGTTCATTTTGCTTGTTGTAATGTAGATTGGGTATGTGTGAGAGCAATTTAGCTCATGTGTACTAAGGTTAATTAGGTAGATTGGATTGTTGTTTGTTTAGGTGTGGCATTAGAATATACAGGTCTTTGGATTGCCTGTGTTGTTGGTTGTTTAGGTATGACATTAAGATGAACTAGGACATTGCTATTTTTCTGAAGAATAGGAAGGTAAAAATGACCCATCTTATATATGTATGTATGAAATTAGAAATGTAATCAAACACGAGTTTGTTGCAACAGGGAATGATAGTGCTTTTTCATTCAATTCATCCAAAATATCAAGCTTGACATTTGTAGTTTTTGCAATTTCTTTTGCTAACATTGAAGCATACAGCCCATTAGTATGCCCTACTTAAAAACCTATGGCACTTGCAAAAGCAAGAAGAGCATCTACAAAAGGCTAACATTGCAGCATATACACATCCTAATCTTAAGCTTCTTTGCTCAGTTGCTCAGTAACTACAATCTGTCTTTGCTCAGTTGCTCAATGCTGCTGCACTCCCTCCTAATCTTAAGCTTCTTTCTTGATGACTGTAGTATTTATCTTTGCTCAATTGTTGCTGCAGTTCCTCCTCTGTTTGCTATTATCTGCCTAGCTTGTGCAGTTACCACTGTCATGGAGTCAAGACAGTAGCCCTATCATGTGCTGGCAGTATAGGTTCTGATCTCATCTGGTAAGGGTACATGTCAAATGCAAGATATATGTCACTGGTAGAATGTTGGTATTATTATGAAATGAACCAAATACATCTCAAATACGTGTGATTTTATTAAATGAACCAACCTAAGGTGTTGGGATCATGATCATTCTATCAGGTTAAGAGAGTGTATGGGATGAATCTGAGGCTCTGTGGTCCACTTCAGCCTGTACAATGATATAACCATGAATTAGTGGGGTCTCAGGCTTTCAAAGAAATAGCAACCACCAAGAACCACCTCTCCCCCCTCGAAAAAGAATCAGTAGCTGCTTGTTACAGATTGTTTTGGTGTGTCGAACAACTCCACACTTGGAACAAGTCTTCTTATGCCCTTTCCTTAAGACTTTGCCAGAAGAATCAAAATGCTTCTTGCTATGTTCACCTTCCTCACGCCTACTCTTAAAAGTCAAAATTTTCATTGAGACATCAAAATCTGGTGGGAGGAAAGTAGGTAAATCTTGCTTAACCCATAGGTTGCGACCATTAATGGGGTCAATAGCATATGCAAAAGCCTTTTTGTACTTATCTATTGAATAGAACTCGTGGACAAAATCCTTCGCTTTCTGTCTTTCCTCTCTTATGACAGCAATGCCATGTAAGCAAGGGACACCACTTAACTCCCATGCTCTACAAGTACATGTCTTCTCTACTATGCTAACAACATAGCCCTCAAACCCATGGTATACACTATACTTCCCATTACCAGCTGGACGTGCTTGCCAGAACCTACTAGAGTCCTTCAGTTTCTCTATTTTCCTCATTACCCTAGGACATATCTTCCTATCATATGAGTCACATAGATCATGTTTTTTCCCCACTATGGACATGACAGAAGTAAAGATGTCCCTAACATGGATACAATTGGCTTGTACCTTCCCTACAAATTAGACAAGCACAAAATTTAGTTTAAGATATGTGTCATTCAGATAAAGATTAAAGATAATTTATAGAGAGCAACATACCTCGATGATAGAGGCATTAAATACCTTAGCCATATTGTTGTCTACCGAGTCACATTTAGGAGAGCTACTTAAAAAAACATTGACACCACTACTGAGGGTTCTTCTTAACAAGAAAATCCCAAACACCTGGATTAAGTTCTTTCATCAGCTTCATGTTCTTCTCAAAATCAACTAGGTTGGTAGACTTCACGATGGCCTAGAACACCTTTCTAAATTGCATGCCCCTATATTTCTTGCGCAAGTTGGCATAAACATGCCTTGCACACAACCTGTGCTCAGCTCGAGGTAGGTAGGTCTTCACAGCATCAATTAATCCTTTCTGTTGGTTAGAAATTATACACCACCCTATGCCATCTTTCATTTCAAGATCTTTTGTAAGCAATAAGATAAACCAAGCCTAACTAATGGAATTCTCTGTTTTAGTTACTGCCCATGCAACAGGGTACATCTGATTATTGCCATCTTGACCAACAGCTACTGAAATTTTCCCTTTCCAAGGGCCCTTGATGAAGCAACCATCAATAGAAATTACTACCCTACAACCCTCTAAACAACCTCTCTTCAGCTGTCCTAGGCAAATGTATATGCCTGCAAACTCATCTTCATAATTCTCATTCTTCTTGGTGGAGGCTACTGCTATGCTGTTTGGATTCTTTGTTGTAAGCTCCAAACAATAATCATATAACATGTGAAATTGTTCCTTACAGTCTCCCACAATATTAGCAATTGCCTTTCTCCTTGTTTCTTGACACATTTTAATGTTCAGGTTGCAATTTCTTTCTTGATCAACCATTGCTTTGAACACTCTTAGCTTCATGTGTGGTTGGATCCTAAAGGTCTCAATATATGTTTCCGCAAGCCAATCAACACTATAATTCCTTGTACCCTTCTCAAAGTTAAATCTCAAGCAGTTATGGGTGCCTTGTACTGTCTTTATTTGAAAGGAATGCCCACCACTGCAAGCAGAAGCCCCTATACTCCATGTACACCTCTCTCCTATGCAGTGAACTTGGTATCTCTGCTTGTCGCTCTTGGTGACCTTTAAACTATACCAATTTTGAATTTTATAAGTTTGCACAACTTTCTTCAACTGCTTCTTGTCAGTGAATAACAACCCGATTACCAATTTCATATCCTCAGGTCTCAATTTTTCATTAAACTTAGGGAATCGTCTCGTAGCTATCTTTTTGTTCCCTTCATTTTCATCATCTTCAGACTCATTTGGACTCATCATCTCATCAGAATCCTCATCATCATCTCCTAATCCATCAAGAACTGCTCCCCCATTACCACTATTTCCTGCTTCTCTAGAACATCCCACAGCCTTTTCCAATTCAATTTCCTTTTACCTTCTTGCCTTTTCATTTATCACTGTTTTTCTCAACAAATTGATATCTTCATCATCAGTTTCTGATTGCCCATCATCATCATTAGAAAATAGTTCAAACTCGGGTCAGATAGAGATATATCAAGCTCCTCCAGACCATCCCCTTCCAGGACATCATCCTCCACTTGAAGCCAATTGTCGTCGTCTTCATGTTCTACATATATGCTGACAGAGGGCTTATTCATCAACAACCCAATTATTTAACGCTCATGTTCATCATTTCTATAGGAATAAGGGCTTCCTCAAAACACGCATTTAGTTTCTTGAGGTGCAGTTTCCTAACTCTATGCTCCCCTTAACCCATGTCAACCACTTTAGCCTTTAGATCAGCAACACTAATCTTGTCTAAGTGTAAATAGCGTGAAGTCATCTCCCCTTCAATATAAACCAAGTTAGGAGTTCCAACAAACGAAACTCCATGCTGAAAATCAAAATTTGATATTGGCTCTACAATTGCATTCAGAAACCCATATCAATATGCAGTTCAAGACATACATAATTCAAGCAAAAGCAAAATCAAGTTAGGAGTTCTAACAAACAGTTCTAACAAACACCCATGGTGCAGTTCAAGACATACATACCAATAACCCTAAATCCGATTTTTACCCTCAAACCCTAGAAAACCCGAATTGCTTACCTGTTGCTGACATCCTCCAGTCCTATATTCATGCGATTCAATTGCTTTACTGTTTCTTGTCGAAATCTAAAGCAAAATCACCTCTCAATGTTGTGCTTGATGCTGTTAGAGTTTGCGCAGAGCAGAGGAGGAAAATGAAGGATTCTGTGGCTGCAGTTCAAAATGGAGGGAAGGAATAGAAAATGGAAAAAAAGGGCCAACACAATTTTTTTTCCTTTTTTAAAATTTATATTAATCGGATTATATGCATTAAAATAAAAGATAAATTTATTTGTACTAGCAACAATTGGTAGTATACCATTTTCTCACCAGTTTTTTGAACACAGTGGCAATTTGCTACCAAAAAAAAGTCAGTGGTATTTTTGGGTTAAACTACAAAACACAATGGCATTTTTAGCCATGAACTCTCTACTAGACCTCCCCCAACTCCCTCCTCACGCTTTCTCTCTCTGCATTTCATCTCTCTCTTCGACAAACTCCATCAACACCACCATCATCCCCCATCTTCATCCACCTTCAAACCACCATCAATGCTCCATGCACCGCCAGCACACCATCATCATCATTCCCATCTTCACCATCCACGTCAGGGCAAGATCGACGACCAAGATCGAAGAGGTTGCAAGTATAAAGGAAAGGTTGCGGTGAAAAGCTAGGTACCTAGGTTAATTTTAATTTAAGCTTGCTTAGAGTAGATTTTACGTTCCTTCGGGTTGATTTTCGTTTCAATCCTCTGTTTTTTTCATTTTAAGGTTTTAGTTCTGGTTTATGAATCTACAATTTCATCCCAAATTCTATGAGCTTCTGGTTGGAATTTATTAGTGTTGAACAGAATTGAGACTTTGGCCTTGAATTCGTCCATATTTAATTCGATTAGTTGCGAATTTCCCTCCCATGTTTCTGTTCTATTTTGTTTTTGTGTCTGTTCGAGTTCAATTAATGGGCTTTCAAGCTTGATTGGAATTTAAATGTGGCCAGATTATGATGCTCGATTCCTGTGTTTTTGCTGCTTGAATCTGTTCTGGGCATAGAGGGAAAAAAAAAAAAAATAACTCCATTGATGGAGCTTTGAGGTTCGGCCAAGTTCATTGAGCAAGAAAGCTGAATCATATCTCTAGCTTGTTGTTCTTCACCCTCTGCTTCGTTCTCCTCATTCTGTCGTCCCTACCTAACTTTGTTCTAAAGTTTAGTTTAAACGTTTGATTATAATTTTGCTCATTCTTATTCCCAGATTATGATGCTCACTATTATCTCCATTCTTATGAGGGTTAGTTGGAGTTTACACTATGTTAATTTTTTATTAGAAGTCCCTAGATCATGTTTGTTTTTTTTTTTTTTTTGAATTTTGATTTTCATTATGTTGGATTATGGATTATGTTTGGACTTGATTATGTTGGTCTTGATTGCATTTAGTACTAGATTTCTTACTTCAATTTGGTTAAGTTTAGTGTAGCTATTTTATCTAGGTTAAAGAATATTCAGATCCTATTAGAGTTTGTGAATAACTAGGGATTATTCAAAATTTGATCCATTTATAATCTAAAGTTTCATTTGTTTATTATTTTAACTAGTTTAGAATGATGCTACATTAGTTATTTTCATATTTAGTGACCTTGATATCATCCTCTTCCCTAAGGACACAACCATCAAGAACTATTATGAAAGTTGTATGCTTACGGCTCTTTATTTTACACTCGAAGTTATCGTACAGGAGACATACACTAGAATCTAAAGGTTTAGAGTATGTATATCGAAAACCAAATACCTGCATTGTTGTTTTAGCGAAAGAGAAGAGAAGGGGGCATAAGTCATGATTGATGGGATGACAATAGTAAAAGTCGATAAGTTTAAATATCTAGACTTGATCATTCAATAGAAATAGGATATTAACGAAGATATTAACCAACGCATAAAAGTGAGTTGACAAAAATGGAAGTATACTTCAGGTGTGCTAGTTAGACCTACTGTGTTGTATGGATCAGAGTATTGACCTATGGAAAAGACACAGGATCAAAGGTTGATGGTAGCAGAGATGAGGATGATTAGATGGATGTGTAGTATACGAGGGTGGATAGATTAAGAAGGAGTAATTAGAGACATAGTTAAAGCGGCTCCCATCAAGGATAAGAAGAGAGAAACTAGACTCAGATAGTTTGGTCAGGAGTGGGGTGCTCTAATGAGGAGATGTGAGATGATTAACATCCCTGAAGGTAGACGAGGTAGGGAATGACCAAAGAAAAGCTTGGACAAGGTGATTAGAGAGGATTTCAAAACTATCGGGTTGATGGAGGACATGACTCAGGATATATGACTATGGCGGGATAGGAGTAAGGTCTTAGATCACAAAGAGATGGCCTCATAGATGTCATTCAATTGCATTAGGGTAGATTTTGTTGTACTTTTTTTGTATGTCGTGTTCATATGCAGGTAGTATGTACTTCTAGGAAGAGATATTATTTGCCTACCTTTGTTTGTTAACGTAGAATACTTTTCTCTACTATGTTATACTTATGTTTTATGTAGTTACTGTCACATGCTTTACTGGTATTTCTTAGTTCATCCCTCGCTGCTTATCCTTAGTTTTTTTCTATAAAATGTTTTCACAAAATCATTTTCTATAAAATGTTTTCCCGAAATCCTTTTTTTGTGGATCTCTTAGAATTAGTCTCTCTACGGATAAGGATGCCTACAGAGGTAATGTTGCCTACTTCTAGATCTTTCTAGGCTCGCGAAAGCAGAGCCTATACTGAAAGGGTGGTGTTGTTATTGTTGCACGTAGGCACTCAATTAAAAGTTATTCTTTTTGAGGTAAACATCATATCACATATCATATGTCATATGTAGAATATAAAAGTGAATGAGTTGCTACATGAGTGACATTTTGGCATTGTATTATTGGGTGCATTAATTTTTTTTGCTTCTTTTTATATTTTAAATTGGAAACAATTAATAGTATTAATATCCATATTTTGATAGAAAATTATTAAATATTAACTTGATTATAGAAGATCAAAAGTTAATAAGTATTTAATTTAATTAAGAGCACAAGAAAAGAAATTGAATTAATATGTTTAATTAGATAAAAAAAAAAAAGCTGTTAAACTACAATGTAGGAGAATTTATTGAATAATGTATTTTTAATTTTAGCGTCAAAGCCTTACTGGTTATGTTAGGTTGAGCTTTACTTAGCCACATGATTTTGAAAATTATATTTAATAGGTCTTATTTTCTTCAATAAAATTTTGGCTTTAAATCATCCAAACTTATCATTGACATTCATTAAAATTTGGATGCATGAGTTACACGGTTTATAGCATAAATTTCGTCATCATTTGCAAATTGCCAAACAACTTTAGAGCTTGCAAAGTGCTTTATTAATATAATTTAATATGGCGACGACAAATATTATGGGGCTATTCATCTCCCTTATCTTCCATGTATGATTCATAACTTCTATTTGGATCAAAAGAAAAATGTATAATCCATAATATCTAAGTCTGAGATTTTGTGATATATTTTTTAATTTTGAAATTCTCATATTTTTTTCTTTGTTCAAATGAGCCACAAACGTAATACAATACAGTTGCGGGAAGGAAAATCGAACTTGAGACCTAATGTACTCAGAACCTCATTCATAACTCCTTAGTTAAGATCTCATTGGTTTGAAATTCTCATATATGCACATGAAGAGAACACTGAATTTTCGAATTTTAAGGGAGACTAGTATCAAAACAAATAAATGACTATTCTGAGGTTAGTTCTATCTTTTTTTATCTTTTTATCCATCTCTAACTCAATTTGTAAGTTATTATATGTTAAGCTGATATTGATTTTTGAAGACTCAGATAACCCTAGAGGGGGATAAATAGGGTAATCACAGCAATTTTAAAAACAAAATTGAAAGCAAGAACAGAAATTAAAATGAGACAATATTCAAAAATATTTTAATGAGGTTGGGCCTCAATAAGGCTTACGTTCCTGCCTAGAGTTATCCAACTCTAGGATTCAACTCTCTATTTCTTTTATTAAGATAAACTCTCATAATTTCTCAGAGTTACCTCACTCTAGAGATCCCAAGTACTTAAATCAACCTTTTGATTTAAGTATGGGGGAGTTGTGACCTCACACCAACTCCTAAGTTCACTCCTTAATAAAGAATTCCTCAATACACTCACAACTTTTGATCACAATGTAATGCTCGGAGTAAGTTCACAAATGTATAGCTCAATGTTCTTGCAACTTGCTTGTGTGCTTGCTCTTCCTCATTTGGCCTCTATTTATAAGCTCAAGTGGACGTGTACCAAGAAAGGAAATTCTGCTCAGTGTATGCTGAAACTGTATTTCAGGCCCTTGATTTCTGGTTAGCAGTTTCTATTTTGATTCTCTTACCTTCCTTTTCATGATTTTGGTTGATATGATGTTGCATAATATCTTCACAGACTATTGCAGATATCATCTTCTAATAAGATCTTTTCTTTGCAATAAAATATAAGAGATTTTGATCTTTTGATCATGATATCGTTTTACAAATTTGTAGTATGATAATATTTTAAATATTTAGGATCAAATTATATAGCAAGTATAATGGATGACAAATCAATTTATCTCTTCAAATATCTTTGACCTGCACTTAGGCTAAAGACACGTGGACAAGGAAGATTAGTTATTTGGAAACAAAATAAAATCTTCTCCAGTTGGCAACTTAATGTTTTTCTAATATTGAGATATCATTGCCGACAAGGAAGATTAGCTATTTGAAAACAAAATAAAATCCTCTCCACTTGGCAACTTAATGTTTTTCCAATATTGAGATAACATTGCTAAATTATAAGATCATATAAAAGCCATAGTTATTCATAGAATAACAAGGAGAATATGTTCATAATCTTATCTTAAAATAAAGAGATTTTAAATTCAAAATTTAAATCTCGGAAATTTAAATTCATTTAGGACATGTAATTATCTCCTTAAAAATGTTACACCAAATAATATATGTAGGTCCAAAAATATGTAGCCAATTTAATAAAATGGACAGATGAAAATATTATATATGAAATCGACAAACAATACAAATATTTAATAAACAAGTATTTAATACATAGTTACTCTTAATATTGTTTGTTATCATCAAAAGCGACATATAACTCTTAGATTCAACAATTTTTATTTGAAACCATTTGATAAATCAATCTCCCAATACATAGAGTTGCAATTTATATACATACAAATTCATGGGGTCGAAATATTCACGAGGGTTTGTGTTAAGATTTATTGTTTAAAGTGCAATATAATATAAAATTTGTGAACGAGCGTAATGACAAAGGAATCAAAATTTTAATAACCATGGGAGGATTCATGCGTCCAACATAATTGGCAATATCCAATTATTTAGTATGACTTGTGTTTCAATTTTACAAAATAAAGTATACCTCCTCCATCAATGAATCAAATTTATAATATACATGAGATGATTCATGCATCCAACCTAATCGTCAATATCCACTTTTATTAGTGCAATATACCTTCTCAGTTTAATTTCTTCATACGTTTGCTCAATGCAATTACATTTTCCCCTCCCTTTGGAGGGGCAGGGGGCAGCATTTGGATGATTAGAGCTGAGCAGCTAATTTATGTGGCTCGAAGGTTGTCATTTTCCTTTTTTAGCACTCAAAACGAACACATATTTTAAAAGACAACAGAAGGTAAGAAATTATAATAGAAAATTCATAAAATAAATAAACTTACAAATCCATGCAATACACAAGTTTAAAACCAACATAGTAAGATATAAAAGTCGTAATATTATTTGACTAATTTTAGATTAAAAACCCACCAATATAAAATAAAAATGCCCATTAACCA
>NCQV01080770.1:0-12911 GCA_002740545.1 Lophocereus schottii
AAAAAAAAAGAAACTTATGTGTAATTTCTTGTTAAAAAAAGATCAGGGCTAGGCTGAAGACATTGCAAGAGAAAGCACTTAAGTATCTGGTGAACCTATCACAAGTGCTGGATTAGTGCCTACATTATTGATTAAATTCCCAGGTTGTAAATCGTTCAAAAGGGAGTATTCAAAATCAATTATTGGTTGAGGTTGGCAATTTGTCACATAGATGATAATGTATGGCATTTAAAAGTGGCACTCAGATGATTTTGCTAGGCATGTAGAAGTGGCAGGGCAAGGAAAATGAGGTTGGGAACGGAAGAAAAGAGGGAGTGCTGCTGGTGGAGGTGTGACGGAAAAAGAAACAGATAAAGGTGGTGATTGGGGTGGGCAATAGGTCAGGTATTTATTTGGTTAAACGGGTTAACCCATTTAAAATAGATTTAATAAAAGGGTCAGGTTAATGATAGACTGGACAAATAATAGATTAAACCATTAAGGCATCTTAACAGCCCGGACCAAGTCGGCTCATTAACGATCCGTTTAGTGATATATTATTTTTTTGACCTATTTGACACAGTAGTTTACATCTTCCAATTTGTTAAGCTTATCATCAATTTAACAATAATTGTTATACACAGCTTTTTGAGGCAAGTTTGTGCTATTTTAAAACAGGCCAAAAGGGGCCGCCCATAGGCCGATCCCGTCATTTATTATCAGTAGCCATTCTGATGCGAATCTCGTTACTTTGTAAGTGATCGATGATACTTCATGATTACGTTTTGAGATTAAATCTGCAACCAATGAACCAAAATGATCAAGTTCTAATTTTATTGAAGTTTTTAGTTTTATTTGATGCATATACTTAATTAGATTTTTGTTTCTTTTTTTTTTTTTTAGAGAGGAGGGTTGTGGGGTGCCGGAACAATTTTCGGCATATTTTCATGATTTTTGAAATGCAGGAGAGCCTTTTCCTTCATTTAGATCCTGTAATGTTTCTCAACAAATTCTTTTTATTTTTATTTTTGCTTCAAAGGAAAACAAGAAAAGAACACAAGGAGAATAAAGCATGATAAGGGAACATTCTGGTCTATTTACTTGTAATTGAAGTTCGGAATCAAAACAGAATAATAGGAATTACGACGCTACAGAGACGGTAGGCTTTTAGCTACAAGGGCTCATTGTGTCTTCCTTTGTTGATCATGTGCTTTTATTAGTACATCTGATGGTGCTTAAATTGTGCGTTGCCCCTCTGGAACATTAGCAAAAAAGGGTAAGACATATGGTTTAGTAATTCACAAAATAACCAAGTAAGACAAATATTTGAGTAAACAAATGCGTAAAAATCTTGTCATCAATATGTACAAGTTCAGGTCTGTTCACTAAATTGGATTAGGTTGGTTGTGTACTTTCTAACTTTGAATTTGGAACATTAGCAAAAAAAGGTAAGAGATATGGTTTAGTAATTCACAAAATAACCAAGTAAGACAAATATTTGAGCAAGCAAATGGGTAAAAATCTTGTCATCAATGCGTACAAGTTCAGTTCTGTTCACTAAATTGGATTAGGTTGGTTGTATACTTTCTAACTTTAAATTCAGACTAGTTTAGTTTGGTTGAAAAATTACAGACACATTAATTGAAAAATTAACTCAAAAAAAAACACTCCTTAGAGAGTAATGGCCGGGCCGCGAGCGAGTCGGGATCATTTGGCCCATAACTCAGCCAGGTTCATTAACAAATATACTGACCCAGCCCATTTAGTTAATGGGCTAGCCCTGTTTGTTCCAGCCCTGCCCGTTATGGAGACAAGCAGCAAAAGGTTTCGTGGCTCCAGCAGTTGCAAGAGTAGCTAGGAGAGACCCTCCTTGGGATCCCCTTCAAGATCAAGCTCTTTATTGGTGCCAAAGAGGGTCAAATTATCCGTGATAGGATAGATAATTACTGGTTATCGTGACTGTTCCTACACGTTCTTTAGGTATCCTTGTTATATATGTATATGGATTGCCACCATAACCTAAGTTCATTATGATAAGTCACCTACAACTTATATAGTAGCTCTAATTATCTCTTGATGAATAAAACATGCATGACAAACTAGAACCTTTGCTAGGTTGGGTTTCTTTCGTATCATTTGGATTCTCTTTGCCATGCTGGTAACTCGTGGAGCCGTTAATTACCGGAAGGAACTGATTTCGGGCGCAATTATAGAGGCCTTTTTTAAGCTGCTCATGATTGCTCGTCACAGTCTAGCAGATGTATATCAATTGCCCGAGTAAATTGTATTCTTGCATGTGTAAGCTTTTTGTGGTCGATGATGGCTTCTCAAAGTCCATGGGAAGAAGCGAAGAAGCATGTACTAGTTACCTATGCAAACTATATTCGTGCATGGAGAAGGGATGAGACGGGAAAAAAGTCAAGATTGTTTACAATTTCACTTGAGTATGTTGCAATCGTTTATGTGTACTAGAATTAGCATACTCGTTGTCTATACAAACTGTATTCTTGCATGTAGAATGAATGAAGTGAAGATTGTAAGACTGTTTATAGTTTCGCTCGGTTTGAGTATTTTGTGATGATTTATGTGCCAGAGTACGTACACAGAAGGAATCGATAAGTTTCACTATTCATAATTTGTGAGCTCCAAACTATTTCTTTAAATGNNNAATAAAATAAGACAATAGATTCTAATCAGAGTTAGAGATTAATCCAGTTTAAACTAGAGGCTAACAGGGCCCCTGCATTTTTCTTCGTGTCCTTGTTTTTGGGACTTTCAGGTGAACCTGTGGAAACTTGGATGATGAATACCGATTGTATGACTTTGTCATAAATACATTGCACAAGTTGTATTTTTGAATAAGGCCTAAGGGGCATCTGGTTGCGATACAAACGGTGAACACAGATTGCAAGTGCTACGCAGAAATCACAGGACAAAACGTGTAAAGTGTAAAAGCTACCCTCCTACATTAATACATCAAGAAGCAATTTTTTTTTGGGGGTCACGTGTTAATTTGCTATTTATGTTGGGTTCCCTCCATAATTGGTGGGCCCATAGCTGAATTAAACCAAACACAAAAAAAAATCACCAAAGTCATCTTGTTGTTAAAGAAGGTGAAAAAGCCTTCTTTCGCATGCTATGCCTAAGTATAGGTGAAGAAAAATTACCAAGTCATTTAATATGTACACCACATTCTTCTATCATTACAATTAATGGTATTTGAAAAAGGAAGATTGTGGTGGACTTTGTGTGACATTTGCAAAGAAAATTATTGACTTCCTAAGCATAGCCAAGGGTCTTGGCTCTCTATAAAATGGGGGCTTTGGATCATTAGCAAGGCATTCCACAAAAATAGAGAAATACTAACTAGTAAAATAATACTAGTTAGTCATCTAAAATAGGTGAAGGAATTCCACTAGAATTTGGTGAGAGTAGTTTTGCATTCTATCATGAGAGGGTGAGATATTGAATGTACCCTCTAATTTACTAGAACAGATAATTTGTAATGCTAATATTTTGAATAGTGGAAGTATTTTTCGGAGCTACAGTCCCGTGGCTTTTCCCTTCATCCTAGAAGGTTTTTCACGTAAAAATTTGTGAGTCTCCATATGCTATATTTTCATAATTTTTGTTACCCATCTTAAATTATACAAAGAGAGAAAAATGTCCTCTTTCGCTATATTGACCCGACTTTTTCCAACAGTAGTATCAGAGCTCAAGTTGAGCCACCACATTCTTGTGTAGTTGAACATGGTCAAACATACAGTAGATAATTACTCCTACTCAAAGTCTATGATGGAAGACCACTAAATTTGCAAAGACCTTGTTCAGCCCATTAAAAATGAAAATATGCCAATGGGTAAAAATGCAACCAAGTGGAACATGCTAAATCACAAAGCCATAGCCACCATCTGGAAGTGTATTGACCGGAGTTTATTTAAGCATGTGTCAACCTTTGACAATGCATACAAACTTTGGAAACACTTTGAGTCCTTGATCCAAAAGATGACTCCACATGACAAAGCTCTTTTTACGAGACGGTTGGTGAAGCTGGAATACAAGGATGGTCAAAATATGATTGAGCACTTGGATAATTTCAAGGGGTTCATAAATCAATTAATGAAGGCTGACATGAAGGTCTATGACGAGATGCAGGCATTACCGCTTCTAAGCTCGCTTCTTGAGAGTTCGAACACATTGGTAGTTGTTTGGAGTAACTCTGCTCCAGAGGAAACTAACAATGGAGACCGTCACTGATAGCCTATTAAATGAAGAAGCCAGAAGAAAAGAAAGAGGTATTTCGGTGCAATGCGAAGCCAACGTCACTGAGAACCGTGGCAGAAATGAGAATAAGGGGAGAAATAATGGACGAAGAAAGTCCAGAGGGAGATCCAAAGCTCGCTCCAGACTAGTTTGCTACTTTCATCGCAAACTAGGCCATAAGAAATCTGATTGTCTAAAGTTTAAGAGAGATCAAAAGGCCGGAAAAGTCAGACTAGAATAGAACGAACACAAAAGAGAAGAGAAGAGCATTACTGCTATTGTATCACAAGATCACAATGAGGTGTTCCTTATTAGAGAAGAGAATTATGTTAATTCGGCTTGTGATGGTTGTTCCTAGATTGTTGACTCGGAAGCCTCTTTCTATACTCCACATGGGAATTATTTTTGGTCCTACCAAAATGGTGATTTTGGTACTGTCAAGATGGGAAAGCAAGTTTCAAGTAAAATTACTGGTATAGGTGACGTTACCATTACAACCAACACTGGATGTAATCTAGTGCTAAAATATGTGAGGCATGCATGTTTCAGACATACGCCTAAATCTTATATCAGTCGAAAAACTTGATGATGCTGGCCTGGTAAACCACTTTGGTGATGGAAAATGAAAGCTGAAAAATGTGAGCTTGATAGTTGCCAGAGGTGTAAAGGAAGGCTCCTTGTATGTTATACAAGGAAATTTGTACAAAGGAGAAGTTAATATTGTATAGGACAACTCAAATTTGGAGTTATGGCACAAGAAGCTTGGGCACATCAATGAGAAAAGATTGCAGATCCTTGTTAGAAAAGAGCTCATCACTGATTTACAAGACAAATTGCTTGAGCCTTGTGCTAATTGTTTAGCTGGCAAACAACACAGGGTGACATTTAAGAGAAATGGCCAACCTAACAGAAGAAAGCACATTCTTGAGTTGGTGCATATTGATGTATGTTCCATGACTGAAAGGTCACTTGGCGGTGCATTATACTTTGTCACCTTTATTGATGACCATTCAAGGAAAGTTTGGGTCTCTTTACTAAGACCAAAATATGAAGTACTCGAAGCATTCAAGGAGTTCCACGTAAGGGTGGAATGAGAAAATGACCAAAAGTTAAAGTGCATTCGAGCTAATAATGGTGGAGAATACCATACTCCATGTAAAGCATACTGCAAGTGACCTGGGATCAGAATCAAGAAGATGCCACCAAAAACACCATAGCTGAATGGTCTAACTAAGAGAACGAATCGAACCATCGAAGAAAGAGTTCAATGCATGCTTTCACATGCTAAACTTCTTAAATCTTTTTGGGCAGAAGCGGTGAAGACCGCAGTCAAGATTCTCAGTCTTTCACCATCAATTCCTTTGGATGGAGATGTCCCAGAGGAAGTTTGGTAAGGGAGGAAGATCTCCTACAACCACTTAAAAGTGTTTGGGTGTCGAGCATTCGTTCACATCCCTAAGGACCAAAGAGCCAAACTTGCTCAAAGACAAAGAAGTGCATCCACCTTGGATCTCTAAGAGATGAATTTGGCTACTAGTCTGGGATTCGGCAAATAGAAAGATTGTTAGAAGTCAAGATGTTGTATTCTTGGAGGACCAAACTCTGGAAGATGCAAAACAAGAGAAGCATAAGTTAAAGGTCATTCGAAGTTCTAATCTGGGGGATGACTCAATCGAAGAAAATGTCAAAGTTGGCACAAATAAAGATCTTGTCTCTTCCTCCAACAATGATGCAAGTGACGATTTGAACGAATCTGACTTAGAACCTGCTCAATCAAAAGAGCCTCAGTTGAGATGATCCACCAGAGAAAGGCGACCATCCATGAGATATAGTCAAGATGAGTTCATAACTCTTGCAGATGAGGGAGAGCCTTAGAGTTATGAAGAAGCATTGATTGACAATCATAAACTAGAATAGGCAAAAGTCATGCAAGAAGAAATGCAATCCTTACATGAGTATTATACATATGATCATGTTGAGTTGCCCAAAGGGAGATGAGCCTTGAAAAACGAATGGATATATAGGCTCAAGGCTGAAGAAAATAACCCAAGCCTAAGTACAAAGCTCGGTTAGTGGTTAAGGGGTCTAGCCAAAAGAGAGGGATTCATTTTGAAGAAATATTCTCTCTAGTGGTAAAATGTCATCCATCCGAGTTGTTCCTGGTCTCGCTGCCAGTCTAGATTTGGAGATTGAGCAACTCGATGTCGAGACGATATTTCTGCATGGTGATCTAGAGGAGAAAATTTATATGGAGCAACCTGAAGGATTCTAAGTTGCAGGCAAAGAAAACTTGGTATGTCGACTAAAAAAAAAGCCTATATGGTCTTAAACAAGTGTCGAGACAATGGTACAAGAAATTTGATTCTTTCATGACTGAGCTTGATTTTAAGAAGACACTCACAGATCACTATGTCTTTGTTAAGAGCTATGTCCATGGTGATTTCATCATTTTATTGCTTTATGTCAATGACATGCTAATCATTGGACACGACCCAAAGAAATTTTTTCCCTGAAGAAAGTGTTGAGCAAGTCATTTGCCATGAAAAATTTTGAATCAGCAAAACAATCCTTTTGATAAAAATAACACGAGATCGATCGAAGAGATTATTATGGCTATCTCAGGAGAGATATATTGAAAAATTGCTAGAAAGATTCAACATGCATAAAGCCAAATTTGTTACTGTGCCACTTGCTACACATTTCAAGCTGAGTACCAAGCAAAGTCCAACAAGTAAGAAAGAAAAGGCAAAGATGAAAAATGTCCCATATTCATCTACTGTTGGCAGTCTCATGTATGCCATGATATGTACCAGGCCCGATATTGCTTATGTCATAGGTGTCATAAGTCGGTTCTTAAAGAATCCAGGAAAAGAGCACTGGTTAGTACTGAAATCGATACTCCGACAACTTAGGAGGACATCTACAAAATGCCTGTGCTTTGGAAAAGGAAAACTTTTGTTAGAGGGTTACACAAATGCTGATATGGCCGGTGACATTGAATCCAGAAAGTCGATATCAGGGTACCTAACTACTTTTGTAGGGGGAGCTATATCTTGGCAGTCTAAGCTCAGAAAATGTGTGGCTCTGTCAACCACCAAAGCTGAATATATTACAACCACTGAAGCATGTAAGGAGATCCTGTGGATGAAAAATTTCCTACTCGAATTGGGTCATGAGCAAGAAAAATACGTGTTATGATGTGATAGCCAGAGTGCTATACATCTAGCCAGGAACTCAACATTTCACTCCCGTTCAAAACATATTGATGTTCCCTATAACTGGATATGGGGGTTGTTGGAAGATAAACTCCTAAAACTTGAAAAAGTCCACACATATGAAAATTGGTCCGACATGATGACCAAGGTGATACCGACTAAGAAATTCAAAAAATGTTGCAAGGGTGCCGATGTGGTGCTCCCCAATTAAGTTGGGAAGCGGGAGATTTGTTGGGTTCCCTCCATAATTGGTGGGATCATACATGAATTAAACCAAAAAAAAAAAAATACCAAAGTCATCTTGTTGTTAAAGAATGTGAAGTCTTCTTTTGCATGCAATGCCTAAGCATAGGTGAAGAAAAATCACCAAGTCATTTAATATATACACCACATTCTTCTACAATTACAATTAATGGTATTTGAAAAAGGACAATTGTGGTGGACTTTGTGTGACATGCGCAAAGCAAATTATTAACTTCCTAAGCATAGCCAAGGGTCTTGACTCTCTATAAAATGAGGGCTTCGGATGATTAGCAAGGCATCCCACAAAAATAGAGAAATAGTAACTAGTAAAATAATACTAATTAGTGAGTGTATACCATCTAAAATAGGTGAAGGAATTCCACTAAAATTTGGTGAGAGTAATTTTGTATTCCATCCTGAGAGAGTGAGATATTGAGCATATCATCTAACTTACCAGAGGAGATAATTTGTAATCCTACTATTTTAAATAGTGAAAGTATTTTTCGGACCTACGATCACGTGGTTTTTCCCTTCTTCGTTTTGGAGGGCTTTTCAAGTAAAAATTCTTGAGTCTCCATATGCTATATTTTCATAATTTTCATTGCCCATCTTAAATTATACAAGGAGGGAAAAGGTTCCGCTTCCGCTACATTGAGCCGACTTTTCTCAATAATTTACCCTCCGCAGTCACAATCTCATAACTTGAATGGCTAACCGAAATGTTATTTAAAGAGCCAGCAGTAAACCAAACAGGGGATTTACCAAAATTGGAGGCTAGCCTCCATAATCATAGTAACTCAGCAAGCATCTGGAGATGCTGCTCCAGGTCAGAGCTTTCTTCTCTGGTGGTTTCATCATCTCAATTCCAGGACGATCACTTCTGATGGCTTATTTATCCGCGTACTGCATTTGCCAAAACAGCAAAAAGGAATGAGAGTAATGTAGTATTTCCATTACTTTAGAGCATCATAACCAAGATTGACAGTTGGCAGATAGTCAATTACGAAGAGGCAAAATGAAGGGGCAACAACACTGGACAACATAGTGCTAATATAGGTGTGTCAACACCCGCCCCAAAAATAAAACAAATTAAACTAAAAAATGGAAACAAAATGAAGACCACATGGATGAGCACAATTCAAACACCAAGAGGGAACTCCTATTTGAGGAATATTCACTGTGGAATTGGCCGCTGTAACAAAAACTTGTGAAATTGCCCAATAATGAACTTTCATCTTTGTTGAATATAGGTGAAATTTATCTAATGTTTGGTACTTCTCTTTTTTCTTTTTGGGATGTAAATGATATTTAAGGGTTATTATCAACCCGGCACCTTTGTTTTTGTCCCCCTGAATTGTTGACTGGGGCATGTTTTGATATGGTCCCTCACGCAATGATAGGTACATTAGATGCAATCGTCAGTCATCACTACAAATCCCTCTGAACCTCACCAATGCAGAATTACGTGGTAAATGATGAAATGGATTCTATTATGGTTAATAAAATATGGGTGCTAACTGATCTTCCACCTGGGTCTAAAGTACTTGGATGTAAATGGATTTTTGAAAACAAACTTAGAATTGGTGGGTCAATGGAAAAATTCAAGGCAAGATTAGTAGCTCAAGGTCGTAATCAGGAAAAAGGATTTGGCTTTTTTGATACTTATTCACCTGTTTCTAAGATTGCTACTATTAGAGTGTTGATTGCCATTTCTTCCATTTATAAATTGCAAATTCACCAAATGGATGTAAAAACTGCATTTTTGAATAGTGAATTAGAAGAAGAAATTTATATGAAACAACTAAAAGGGTTTGCTGTGCCTGGTTAAGAGAATAAAGTGTGTAAGCCTGTAAAGTTTCTTTATGGATTAAAACAGGCTCCTATGCAATGGCATACAAATTTTGATAAAGTAATGTTGTCTAATGGTTTTCAGATTAATAAAGGCAATAAGTGTGCACATGTGAAACTTGTGGAGAATTCTAGTGTCATGCTTTGGCTCTATGTTAATGATATCTTGATATTTGGCAGTGATATACATGCGATAAATGACACAAAGAAATTCTTGAAGAACAATTTTGATATGAAGGTCCTTGGACTAGTTGATGTTATTTTGGGCATTAAAGTTATGAGCGATGGTGATTCAATTGCCCTTGATGTCATATTATATTGGGAAGTTATCAAAAAATTTAATTATTATGATGTGAGCCCTTTATCTACCCCTCTTTATCCAACTCTTAGTTTGAAAAAGAATAAAGGTGCTAGTGTTTCTCAACATAAATATTCCCAAATAATTGGATCATTGTAGCACTTGATGAGCCATACTAAACCAGACATTGCTTATGTGGTTGGCAAATTGGGTAGATATACATATAGTACTAATACATCTCATTGAACTGCATTAGAGAGTGTTCTAAAGTATTTGAAAGGAACTATGGACTATGCTATTCATTATACTGGTTTTCCGGCTATTTGAGAAGGTTATAGTGATGTCCATTGGATCACTGATTCATGGGAAGCTAAATCAACCAGTGGTTATGTTTTTATCTTAGCAAATGGTGCAGTTTCTTGGAAATCTGCAAAACAGACAACAATATCACGATCCATCATAGAGGCAGAGTTAGTTGCCTTGGATGCTACATGCACAAAAGCTGAATGACTTAAGAGTTTGATTAATGATATTCCTTTATTACCTAAGCGATAGTCAAGTTGCTATTGCTAGACTGAAAAGTAAAAATTATAATGAGAAAAGGAGACATTAAATTGTGAGACACAAATTTATAAGACATGCACCTTCTCATGGTATGATTTCTGTTGACTTTGTTAGGTTAGAAAATAACAATACGGATCCCCTCACAAGGGACTGACGTGTCAAAAAGTTGTTGAATCATCAAGGGAAATGGGACTGAAGCCTATAAAATAAGTCAATGCAGTGGAAATTCGTCTTCGGAGGTATGGCTATCCTATGAACGAAGTTCAACGGGTAGAAATGAAACTGTTTATATGATTGACTTGGATGAATACAAATTATACCATTTCCAGCAGATGTTTTTTCCCGAGTCCCATTCCTATGATGATGGTGCTCTTCATGTGACGTTAGAGGGTGAGGTTGTGCGCCTCTTAATGAGTCCAAAAGCATATATTTTGCAGGGCGATTTAGTCACGGATCACCTTTGGAGGATTCACCTAAGTGAATGTGGCGGTGGGTCACTGTTGTGGGAACTTAGCTACTCACTAAAGAGATTCATGATACGAGATTCATGTGCATGATCGGAACACGCACCACTGATAGAGCCATAGTGACAACTCGTAACATGTGTGGTGCGATTGGAAATCTAACAAAAGGACTCATTTCAAGGTATTATACCACTAATGTTCCTTTGGATGGAAAATCACTCTCTAAGTGTTGGTTCAAACCCGGAAAGTACCATACACCTATTACGTGGTATTAAATGCTCGTTTGAAAAAAGATTATTGTTTTAATTTTAAATAATGCGGGGGAATGTTGGAAATTATGATTTAAAATTAAAACAATTTTATTTGGGGAAAAATTTATTTGCTAATTATCTGAGCAAATCTGCAATATATTGTTCTTTGATTTTGAATAATTTTTTGAATTTATTGTTATTATTGTTTCTTTAAGCTAAGTGGATTTATTCATATTTATTTTGAAACTTTCATCTACTTTTGCGGGATTTGATTCGAACCCTTATCCAAACTAATATTGTGCATTGGCTAAAAACCTTTTACTGAAGCTTGGCACTGAGGAATGACTAAGTAGATCTCTTTGACTAATTTTTATTGTTTGTGACTTTAGTGGAGTCTTATCCTCTAAAAAATTGGAAGCATATTCCTATTCCTGGGGTGTTTGCTATTTTAATATGATTTGCTTTGAACTGCGTATTGATCCAGTCAATTAGTGGGCTCTTATCAACTAATAATGAGTATTTTGTGGAACATGCAGTTAGTGGGGCAATGTCCAACTTTTTTTTTCCATTATAAAAGACTTAGCTTGGCAGGGTGTTGAAAGTACACATCAACCAGCAAAGCATCTAGCTATTACTTCACTGCCTTGTTTCTCGTAAAATATTTCAATTTTTATTCCTCTATATTACTAGCATTGCTCAGTTCCCATTGACTAACTTAGTTAATTTTATTAAGGAACGTTTCATTTAACTTCCTATTTAAATTTTCCTTCACAACTTTATTTATTTTTCAAGTGAATGTTGAATTGAAGCTTGGTTCGGAGTTCTAATCACAGCAATCGAGAAGAAGCGTTGGATTGCCGAATCTTGGGAAAGGGCTATATCTTCAATATTTAACCAGTGCAGTGGGGGCATTTCCTCTTTAAAGAGAGCCCTATGGTGTGCTTCTACCTAGGCTATTCTTATCTTATATTATTACACCCTTGTCAAGTTGTTATTTGTATCTATTGCTAATTTCCTAATTAGTAGAATTTTCCCTTGAGCTTGTTTTATTAACTTTGCTATTTATATTTTCCAACAATTTTAGAGAGGAGAACACTTTGTACTAATTTGGAAAAACGGATGCATTAAAAGCCTTAGCTAGTAAACTTGAAAAATACGACGGAAAAAAATTTCTTATGTTGGCAACAACAGATGAAGTTCTTGCTAATTGAACAAGGCCTTTTCTTTTTAATTCAAGACAGTCTTAAAGAGCAAGTTGGAAGTCTGACAAAACTCCTACTAATGGATAGGTTTCTAAAAAAGATAACAATGTTGACAAAGATGTGATTTGCCATGGTCGTATCCTAAGTGCTTTGTCTGATAATGATTATTGCATTTTTTGCAACACGAAAATTGCTTGTGATTTATGGACTGCTTTGGACCAAAGAAAAGGGTCTTGCGAGAGTCAGTATTAATGATTGGTTTGATTTCCAGTTTGTTGATAATAAAATTTTTCTGATCAGCTCCATGATTTTGAAAACTTGGTCTATGAGTTGAAAATGAAAGGAGTTGAACAAAATGAGTTTGTATATGTTGCTTCTACTATTGAAAAATTGCCACCATCTTTGTCTAAATTCGCTGAAGGTCCTAGATAGAAGTCTAATCAATTTTCTTTAGATGATTTGTTTTCTGCTTTGAGAATTGAGTATAAGCATCGTACTTCTAAAACTTAAAATCTGATTTCCAAGCTAAGGCTCTCACAGTTGAAGTTTCTCACAAACCTAGGCCTAATAAATTTAAGAAAAGT
>NCQV01080770.1:12929-26548 GCA_002740545.1 Lophocereus schottii
GGGAATGGGGGTGATAAGTCGATTGACAATAAGACTAAGGGCAATAATCAAGGTAGAAGGTAAAGTTGGGTATGTGGAGGCATGAGCCATATTACTAAGGATTGCAACTTCCGTCATGGTCAGAATAAGAAGCCCCCTAAATGTCAATTGCCCCACTAAACCACAAGCCAATGTCGTGACTGTGGCCTCTGATTCCCCAGCTAACAGGCATGTTGCTAGTAGCCCATAGTTAAATTCAACTTTTAACTCAAATGTTTGGTGGATAGATTTTGGGGCTAATGTTCATGGGTGCGCCGATAAAAACTTATTTTCACCCTATCAGGTATCAAGCATAAGAACTGTGAGCATGGGGAATGGGAGTGTGGCTCGAGTCCTAGGAGAAGGCAAAGTTAAGTTAGAGCTGTTGTCCAGAAAATTTCTTGAATTAGATGGTGTTTACAATGTTCCTACTATTAGAAAAACTTTGATTATTATGTCTTTGCTAGATCATCATGGTTACAATGTTAATTTCGATACCAATGAAGTTGTAACTAGTAGACATGGTCAATTTGTTGGTAAAGGTTTCTTGTTAGATGGTTTATATAGATTAAGTGTAATGCCTTCTTCTAGTAATGCAATTTCTGATTCAGTATTATCGATCGCTAATATTGAATGTTGTGATACTTGGCATGGTAGACTTAGCCACGTGAATAAAAATATCTTTAAAAAGATGATGCATCTAGACTTAATACCTGAATCTCCTGTTAATTTAAATGATAGATGCCAAGTTTGTGAGGAGGCTAAACAACCAAGAAAACCCTTTAAATCTGTAGAGAAAAATACTGTTCTGCTAGAATTAATTCATAGTTATGTTTGTGACAGTCAACGTGTTTGGGCTCGTGGTGGTAGTCAGTGTTTCATAACCTTTATTGATGATTTTTACAAGTATTGCTATACTTATTTCACTAGCTGCAAAAGTGACCTATTTGATAAGTTTGAAATTTATAAAGCTGAAGTTGAGAATCAACTAAAAAAAAAAAAATCTAAGGTCTGCTAAAGGGAGTGTGTATGCTCCTACCAAAATGGGAGATTTTTGTAAAGAACATGGTATAACACGTGAGGTAACTCCTTCTTATACACCTCAGTCCAATGGAGTAGCTGAAAGAAAAAATAGAAATTTGCTTAATACATAAATGCTATGCTTCTTAGTTCAGGCTTGCCTAATAACTATTGGGGTGAAGCTTGATGTCCTGCTTGTTTAATTCTTAGTAGTGTGCCTTTTAAAAATTCTAAAAAAACCCCTTATGAATTGTGGAAAAATAAAAAGTCTTCACTTAAATATTTGAAAGTGTGGGTTGCTAGGCTAAGGTGAATATTCCTATTGTGAAGACAAGAAAAATTGGTCCTAAAACTATTGACTGTGTATTTGTTGGTTATTTTTTGACTAGTACTACTTATAGATTTTTGGTGTTTGATAGAAAAGTTTCTAAAATTCTAATAATACCATTGTTGAGTCTAGAGATGCGGTTTTCTTTGAGAATATTTTTCCTATGAAAAAGAAATTGCCCAGGTCAATTTGTGAAGAGTCAAAATTTGATTGTGCTTTTAATAAAGAAGGCGGTACTAATGATCAAGCTTGTGATGAACCTAGGAGGAGTAAAAGGTGAAGAAAGAATAGATCCTTTGGTGATGACTTTTATACATTAGATGGTCCTAAATCTTATAAAGAGGCCATGTTATCTATTGATGCTTCCTTTTGGAAACAAGCGATAAATGATGAATGGATTCTATTATGGTTAACAAAACATGGGTGCTAACTGACCGTCCGCTCGGGTCTAAAGCACTTGGGTATAAATGGATTTTTAGAAAGAAACTTAGAACTAATTGGTTAATAGAAAAATTCAAGGTAAGATTAGTAGCTCAAGGTTATAATCAAGGTTATAATCAAGAAAAAGGAGTTGACTTTTTTGATACTTATTCGCCTACTTCAATGATTGCTACTATTAGAGTGTTGATTGCCATTGCCTCTATTTATAAATCGCAAATTCACCAAATGGATGTAAAAACTGTGTTTTGGAATGGTGAATTAGAAGAAGGAATTTATGTGAAACAACCAGAAGGGTTTGTTGTGCCTGGTCAGGAGAATAAAGTACGTAAGCTTGTGAAGTCTCTTTATAGACTAAAACATGCTAACATGTAATGGCATAAAAATTTTGATAAAGTAATGTTGTCTAATGGTTTTTAGATTAATAAAGGCGATAAGTGTGTATACGTGGAACTTGTGGAGAATTCTTGTGCCATGCTTTGTCTCTATGTTGACGATATATTGATATTTAGCAGTGATATGCATGTGATAAATGATACAAAGAAATACTTGAAGAATAATTTTGATATGAAGGACCCTGGTCTAGTTGATGTGATTTTGGGCATTGAAGTAATAAGCGATGGTGATTTAATTGCCTTGATTCAATCACATTATAATGGGAAGTTATTGAAAAGTTTTAATTATTATCATGTTAGCCCATTATCTACCCCTCTTGATCCAACTATTAGTTCGGAAAAGAATAAAGGTGTTGGTGTTTCTTAATATAAGTATTCTCAAATAATTGGATCATTGTTGCACTTGATGAACTATAGTAGACCAGACATTGCTTATGTTGTTGGCAGATTAGGTAGATATACACATAGTCCTGATACATCTCATTGGACCGCATTAGAAAGGGTTCTAAAATATTTGAAAGGGACTAGGCTTTCTGCTGTTTTAGAAGTTAATAGTGGTGGCAATTGGAGCACTGATTCACAGGAAGCTAAATCAACCAGTGGTTATGTTTTTACCTTAGCAAATGGTGCAGTTTCTTGGAAATCTGCAAAATAGACAATAATATCATGATCCACCACGGAGGCAGAGTTAATTGCCTTGGATGCTATATGTACAGAAGCTGCATGGCTTAAGAGTTTGATTAATGATATTCCTTTATTACCTAAATGACAGTCAAGTAGCTATTACTAGAGGAACAAGTAAAAATTATAATGAGAGACGGAGATATTTAACTGTGAGACGCAAATCTATAGGACATGCACTTTCTCATGGTGTGATTTCTGTTGACTTTGTTAGCTCAGAAAACAATACTGCAGATCTGCTCACAAAGGGACTAACGCGTCAGAAAGCTGTTGAATCATCAAGGGGAATGGAAGTGAAGCCTACAAGGTAAGTCAACGCAGTAGAAACCCGTCTTCAGAGGTATGGTGATCCCATGAACAAAGCTCAAGGGGTAGAAATGGAACTGTTTATATGATTGACTCGAAAGAGCACAAATTGCACCATTTCCAGCCGAGGTTTTCCCTAGTCCCGTTCCTATGATGATGGTACTCTTCATGTGACATTAGAGGGTGAGGTTGTATGCCTCTTAATGAGTCCAAAGGCATACAATTTGCTGGGTGATTTAATCACATATCACCTTTGGAGGATTCACCTAAGTGAGTGTGGCAATGGGGTCGCCGTTGTGGGAACTTTGCTACTCGCTAAAGACACTCACAATACCAGATTCCTGCAAATGACCGGAACGCGCACCACTGATAAAGCCACGGTGACAACTCATACCATGTGTGGTGTGATTGGAAATCTAATAAAAGGACTTAGTTCAAGGTCTTATACCACTAATGTTCCTTTGAATGGAAAATCACTCTCACTAAGTGTTGATTCAAACCCAGAAGGTACCATAAACCTATTACGTGGTGTTATATGCTCATTTGGAGAAAAATTCCTTGTTTTAATTTTAAATCATGTGGGAGAATGTTTGAAATTAGGATTTAAAATTAAAACAATTTTATTTGGGAAAATATTTATTTGCAAATTATCTGAGTAAATTTCTAATATATTGATCTTTGAGTTTCAATAATATTTTTAAATTTATTGTTATTATTATTTTTTTAAGCTAAGTGGATTTGTTCTAATTCATCTTTATATTTTCATCTACTTTTGTGGGATTTGATTTGAGATTTTACCCAAACAAATACTATGCATTGGCTAAAATCCTTTTACTGAAGCTTGACAATGAGGATTGACTAAGTAAATCTCTTTAAATAATTTTCATTATTTGTGATTTAAGTGGAGTCTTATCCTCTTAAGAAATTGGAACCACATTCCTATTCCTGGGGTATTTGCTGTTTTAATGTGATTTGCTATGAACTACTTATTGATCCAGTCAATTAGTGGGCACTTATCCACTAATAATGAGTCTTTTGTCGAACATGCAGTTAGTGGGGCAATGTCTACCTTTGTTTTTCCACTATAAAAGGCTTAGCTTGGCAGGGTGTTGACAGTACATGTCAACCAGCAAAGCATGTAGCTCTTATACTTCACTATCTTGATCTTCGTAAAATACTCCAACTTCTATTCCTCGACATTACTGGCATTGTTCAGCTTTCGTTGACTGTCTTTGTTAATTTTGTTGAGGAGGGTTTCATTTAACTTCCTATTTAAATTTTCCTCCACAACTTTATTTATTTTTCAAGTAAGCGTTGAGTTGAAACTTGGTTCGGGGTTCTAATCGCTACATTCGAGAAGAACCATCGGGTTGTTGAATCTTGGGACTGGGCTGCATCTTCAATATTCAACAAGTGCAATGGGGCATTTCCTCTCTAAAGAGAGCATTACATCGTGCTTCGACCCAAGCTATTCTTACTTATATTATTATACTTTGTCAAGTTGTGATTTGTATTTGTTGTTGTTTTCCTAATTAGTCGAATTTCCCCTTGAGCTTGTTTTTGCTATTTATATTTTCCGACGATTTTAGAGGAAAACGTTTTGTACTAATTTGGAAAAATGGATGCCTTAAAAGCCTTGACTAGTAAACCTGAGAAATTCGATGGAAAAAACTTCTTATGTTGGCGACAACCGATGAAGTTCCAGCTAATTCAACTAGGCCTTTTCTTTATAATTCAAGACGGTCTTAAAAAGCAAGTTGGAAACTCTGACAAAACTCCTAGTAATGGATATGTTTCTAGGAAAGATGACAATGCTGACAAAATGTGATTTGCCATGGTCGTATCCTGATTGCTTTGCCTGATAACGTTTATCGCATTTTTTCCCTCACCAAAACTGCTTGTGATTTATGGAATTCTTTGGACCAAAGATATGCTACTATGGAAAAGGGTCTTGTCAGAGTCAATATCAATGATTACTTTGATTTTCAGTTTGTTGATAATAAAAATTTATCTGATCTGCTTTGTGATTTTGAAAACTTGGTCTATGAGTTAAAAATGAAAGGAGTTGAACAAAGTGAGTCTATCTATGTTGCTTCTTCTATTAAAATATTGCCACCACCTTGGTCTAAACAGAAGTCTGATCAATTTTCTTTAGACGATTTGTTTTTTGCTTTGAGAATTGAGGATAAACATCGTTCTTTAAAAAACCAAAATCTAATTTTCAAGCTAAGGCTCTCACAGTTGAAGGTTCTCACAAAACCTAGGCCTAATAAATTTAAGAAAAGTGGTCTGAAAAGATTTTTTGGGAATAGGGGCAATAAGTCGGATGACAATAAGACTAAGAGTAATAATCAAAGTAGAAGGTAATGTTGGGTTTGTGGAGGCCGAACCGTATTGCCGAGAATTGCAACTTCCATCATAGTCAGAATAAGAAGACTCCTAAAGGTCAATTTGCCCCCTGAACCACAAGCCAATGTCGTGACTGTGGGGGCCACCTCTAATTCCCCAGCTAATAGGTATGTTGCTAGTAGCCCATAGTTAAATTTAGTTTTTAGCTCAAATGTTTGATGGATGGACTCTGGGACAAATTTTGACGAGTGCACTGACAAAAACTTATTTTCGCCCTATCAGGTATCAGGCACAAGAACTGTGAGCATGGGGAAGGGGAGTGTGGCTTGAGTCCTAGGAGAATGCAATGTCAAGTTAGAGTTGTCGTCTGGAAAATTTCTTGAGTTAGATGGTGTTTACCATGTTCCAGTTATTGGAAAAAATTCGATTAGTATGTCCTTGCTAGATCACCATGGTTATAATGTTAATTTTGGTTCCAATAAAGTTGTAACTAGTAGATATGGCCAATTTGTTGGTAAAGGTTTCTTGTTAGATGGTTTATATAGATTAAGTGCAATGCCTTCTTCTAGTAATGCAATTTCTGATTCAGTATTATCTGTTGCTAATATTGAATGTTGTGATACTTGGCATGGTAGACTTAGGCCACGTGAATAAAAATACCATTAAAAAGATGATGCATCTAGACTTAATCCCTAAATCTCTTGTTAATTTAAATAATCAATGCCAAGTTTGTGTGGAGGCTAAACAACCAAGAAAACCTTTTAAATCTATAGAGAAAAATACTGTTTTGCTAGAATTAATTCATAGTGATGTTTGTGATAGTCAACATATTTTTACTCGTGGTGGTAGTCAGTATTTCATAACCTTTATTGATGATTTTTCCAAGTATTGCTACACTTATTTGACTAGCTGTAAGGTGACCTGTTCGATAAGTTCGAAATTTATAAAGTTGAAATTGAGAATCAGCTAGAAAAGAAAATAAAAATTCTAAGGTCCGACAAAAGGGGTGAGTATGCTCCTGCCGAAATAGTAGATTGTTGCAAAGAACATGGTATAATACATGAGGTAACTCTTTCTTATGCACCTAAGTCAAATAGAGTAGCTGAAAGAAAAAATAGAACTTTACTTGGTATGGTAAATACTATGCTTCTTAGTTCTAGTTTGCCTAATAACTATTGGGGCGAAGCTTTATATTCTACTTGTTTAATTCTTAATAGAATACCTTTTAAAAATTCTGAAAAAACCCCTTATGAATTGTGGGAAAGAAAAGGCATTCTCTTAAATATTTGAAAGTGTGGAGATGCTTGGCTAAAGTGAATATTTCTATTGTGAACAAAAGGAAATTTGGCTCGAAAACTGTTGACTGTGTATTTGTTGGTCATTCTTTGAATAATACTATCTATAGATTTTTGGTGTTTGACTCAAAAGTTTCTGAAATTTCTAATAATACTGTTATTGAGTCTAGAGACATAGTTTTCTTTTAGAATATTTTTCTTGTGAAAAATAAATTGTCTAGACCAGTTTATGAAAAGTCAAAATCTGATTCTATTTTTAATAAAGAGAGTGGTACTAATGATCAAGCTTGTGATGAACCTAGAAAGAGTAAAAGGAGAAGAAAGAACAGATTCTTTGGTGATGACTTTTATACGTTTTTGCTTGAAGATGATCATAAATCTTATATAGAGGCCATGTTGCCTATTGATGCTCCTTTTTGCAAAAAAGTGGTAAATGATGAAATGGATTCTATTATGGTTAATAAAACATGGGTGCTAACAAATCTTCCACCGAGGTCTAAAGCACTTCGGTGTAAATGGAATTTTACAAAGAAGCTTAGAACTAATGGGTCAGTAGAAAAATTCAAGGCGAGATGAGTAGCTTAAGGTTATAATCAGGAAAAAGAAGTTCACTTTTTTGATATTTATTTACTTGTTTCTATGATTGCTGCTATTAGAGTGTTGATTGACATTGCTTCTATTTATAAATTGCAAATTCACCAAATGGGCCTAAAAACTATGTTTTTGAATGGTGAATTAGATGAAGAAATTTATATGAAGCCACCGGATGGGTTTGTTGAGCCTGGTCAAGAGAATGAAGTGTGTAAGCCTGCAAAGTCTCTTTATGGACTAAAAGAGGCTCCTATGCAATGGCATGAAAATTTTGATAAAGTAATGTTATCTAATGGTTTTCATATTAATAAAGGTGATAAGTGTGTATATGTGAAACTTGTGGAGAATTCTTTTGTCATGCTTTACCTCTATGTTGGTGACATCTTGATATTTCGCTATGCATGTGATAAATGACACAAAGAAATTCTTGAAGAATAATTTTGATATGAAGGACCTTGGTACAGTTGATGTTATTTTGGGCATTAAAGTTATAAGCAATGGTGATTTAATTGCCTTGACTCGATCACATTATCTTGGGAAGTTATTGAAAAAATTTAATTATTATGATGTGAGCCCTTTATCTAACCCTCTTGATCCAACTGTTAGTTTGTAAAAGAATAAAGGTGCTAGTGTTTCTTAATATAAATATTCCCAAATCAATTGATCATTGTTGCTCTTGATGATCCATACTAGACTAGACATTGCTTAGGTGGTTGGCAGATTGGGTAGATATGGACTATCAGATTTGGTAGATATACACATAGTCCTGATACATCTCATTAGACCACATTAGAGAGGGTTCTAAAATATTTGAAAGGGCCTATAGACTATGATATTCATTATACTAGTTTTCCTACTGTTTAGAAGATAATAGCGACGCCAATTAGAGCACTGATTCATGGGAAGCTAAATTAGCCAGTGTTTATGTTTCTACCTTCGCAGGTGGTGCAGTTTCTTGGAAATATGCAAAACGGACCATAATATCATGATCCACCATGGAGGCAGAGTTAATTGCCTTGGATGCTGCATGCAAAGAAGCTGAATGGCTTAAGAGTTTGATTAATGATATTCCTTTTTTTACCTAAGCCTGTTCCTCCTATTTCTTTACGTTGCGATAGTCAAGGAGTGAAAAGCAAAAATTATAATAAGAAAAGAAGACATTTAACTATGAGACACAAATCTATAGAACATGGACTTTCTCATGGTGTGATTTTTGTTGACTTTTTTAGGTCAGAAAACAATACTACAGATCCGCTGACAAAGGGACTAACGTATTAGAAAGTTGTTAAATCATCAAGGGGAATGGGAGTGAAGCCTGCAAAGTAAGTCAACACAGTGGAAACCCATCTTCGGAGGTATGGCGATCCCATGAACAAAGCTCAAGGGGTAGAAATGAAACTGTCTATATGATTGACTCGAAAGAGCACAAATTACACCATTTCTAGTGGAGGTTTTCCCGAGTCCCATTCCTATGATGATGGTGCTCTTCATCTAACGTTGGAGGTTGAGGTTGTATGCCTCTTAATGAGTCCAAAGGCATATATTTTACCGTGTGATTTAGTCGCAGATCACCTTTGGAGGATTCACGCAAGTGAGTGTGGCAGTGGCGTCGCCGCTGTGGGAACTTGGCTACTCTCTAAAGGCATTCATGATATGAGATTCTTGTGCATGACCGGAATGCACACCACTAACAGAGCCATGGTGACAACTCATACCATGTGTGGTATGATTGGAAATCTAACAAAAGGACTTAATTCAAGGTATTATACCACTAATGTTCCTTTGGATGGAAAATCACTCTCACTAAGTGTTGGTTCAAGCCCAGAAGATACCATAAATGTATTATGTGGCGTTATATCCTCATTTGGAGAAAAAAAAATTCTTGTTTTAATTTTAAATCAGGAATGTTAGAAATTAGGATTTAAAATTAAAACAATTTTATTTGGGAAAAATTTATTTGCTAATTATCTGAGTAGGTTTCTAATATGTTGATCTTCGATTTTGAATAATATTTTTGAATTTATTGTTATTATTATTATTTTTAAGCTAAGTGGATTTATTCAAATTTATCTTGATACTTTCATCTACTTTTGTGCGATTTGATTTGACCTTTTACCCAAACAAATACTATGTATTGGCTAAAATCCTTTTACCAAAGCTTGGAACTAAGGATCGACTAAGTGAATCTCTTTAACTAATTTTAATTATTTGTGATTTAAGTGGAGTCTTATCCTCTAGGAAATTGGAGGCATATTCCTATTCCTGAGGTGTGTGCTGTTTTAATGGGATTTGCTATAAACTGCTTGTTGATCCAGTCAAGTAGCCGGCTCTTATCCACCAATAATGAGTCTTTTGTGGAACATGCAATTAATGGGGCAACATCTAGCCTTGTTTTTCCACTATAAAAGGCTTAGCTTAGCAGGGTTTTGAAAGTACACGGCGACCTGCAAAGCATTTAGCTCTTATACCCTTGTGCCTTGTTCTTCGTAAAATATTCCAACTTCTATTCCTCTACATTACTGGCATTGTTCAATTTCCGTTGACTGACTTTGTTAATTTTGTTGAGGAAGGCTTCATATTGTTGGAAAATATAAATAGCAAAATTAATAAAACATGATCAAGGGGAAATTCTACTAATCAAAAAAATAACAACATATATGAATAACAACTTGACAAAGGTATAATAATATAAGGTAAGAATAGCCTGGGTCGAAGCATGCGTTAGTGCTCTCTTTAGAGATGAAATGCCCCCGCTTCGCTGGTTGAATTGAAGATGCAGCCCTCTCCCAAGATTCAATAACCCGACGGTCTTTCTCTAATGCAGCCCAAACCAAGTTTCAACTTGACGCCCACTTAAAAAATAAATAAAGTTGCGGAGGAAAATTTAAATAGGAAATTAAATGAAACCTTCCTGAATAAAATTAACAAAGTCAGCCAGCAGAAACTGAACAAGGCTAGTAATATATAGGAATAGAAGCTGGAACATTTTACGAAGAACGAGGCAGTGAAATATAAGAGCTAAATGCTTTGCTGGTTGATGTGTATTTCAACACCCTGCCACCTTTCATAGTGGAAAAACAAAGCTAGACGTTGCCCCACTAATTGCATGTTCCACAAAAGACTCATTATTAGTGGATAAGAGCCCACTAATTGACTGGATCAACAAGCAACAACAATAACAACTCCCAGTATGCGTCCTGTTTTCGTGAGATTTGGGGAGATTCAGATGTACGCATCCTTACCTCTACCGGCATCTTTGCCAGCAGAGAGGTTGAATCCAAGAGATCCACAAAATAAGATTTTGCGAAAATATTTTATAGAAGAATGATTTTGTAGAAACATTTCATGGAAAAAAAACTAAGGATACGCAGCAAGGAATGAACCAAGAGATAATAATAAATCAGGTGGTTGGAACTATGAAAATAAAGGCGCAACATAAGTACAACAAGCAGTTCAAATCAACAAGGATTTTAGCTAATGCACAGTATTAGTTTGGCTAAAAGGTCAAATCAAATCCCACAAAAGTAGATGAAAGTTTCAAGATAAATTTGAATAAATCCACTTAGATTAAAAAAAATAATAACAATAAATTCAAAAATATTATTCAAAATCAAAGATCAATATATTAGAAATTTACCCAGATAATTAGCAAATAAATTTTTTTCCAAACAAAATTGTTTTAATTTTAAATCATAATTTCCAACATTCCGCCACTTGATTTAAAATTAAAAAAAAAAATCTCAAACAAGCATATAATACCATGTAATAGGTGTATGGTACCTTCCAAGTTTGAACCAACACTTAGTGAGGGTGATTTTTCATCCAAAGCAACATTAGTGGTATAATACCTTTAACTAAGTCCTTTTGTTAGATTTCAAATCACATCACACACGATACGGGTTGTCACTGTGGCTCTATCAGTGGTGCGTGTTCTGGTCGTGCACAGGAATCTCGTATCGTGAGTGTCTTTAGAGAGTAGCCAAGTTCCCACAACGGCAACTCCACTGCCACACTCACTTAGGTGAATCCTCCAAAGGTGATATGTGACTACATCACCCTGCAAAGTATATGTCATTGGACTCATTAAGAGGCATACAACCTCACCCTCTAATGTCACGTGAAGAGCACCATCATCATACGTATGGGACCCGGGAAAACCTCCACTGGAAATGGTGTAATTTGTGCTCTTTCGAGTCAATCATACAAACAGTTTCGTTTCTACTCATTGAGCGTCGTTTATGGGATCGCCATACCTTCGAAGATGGGTTTCCACTACATTGACTTATTTTATAGGCTTCAGCCCCATTCCCCTCGATGATTTAACAACTTTCTGACGTGTCCGTCCCTTTATGAGCGGATCCGCAGCATTGTTTTCTAACCTGACAAAGTCGAATGAAATCACACCATGAGAAAGTGCATGTCTTATAGATTTGTGTCTCACAGTTCAATGTCTCCTTTTCTCATTGTAATTTTTACTTTTCACTCTAACAATAGCTACTTGGCTATCGCAATGTAAAGAAATAGGAGGAACAGGCTTAGGTAATAAAGGAATATCATTAATCAAACTCTTAAAGCATTCAGCTTCTCTGCATGCAGCATCCGAGGCAATTGATTCTGCCTCTATGGTGGATCGTGATATTATTATCTGTTTTGCATATTTTCAAGAAACTGCCCACCTGCTAAGGTAAAAACATAACCACTGGTTGATTTAGCTTCCTGTAAATCAGTGATACAATTGGCATCACTATAGCCTTCCAAAACAGCAGGAACACTAGTCTAATGAATAGCATAGTCTGCAGTCCCTTTCAAATATTTTAGAACCCTCTCTAATGCGGTCCAATGGGATGTATTAGGACTATGTGTATATCTACTTAATCTACCAATAGCACAAGCAATGTCTGGTCTAGTATGGTTCATCAAGTGCAATAATGATCCAACTATTTGGGGATATTTATATTGAGAAACACTGGCACCTTTATTATTTTTCAAACTGATAGTTGGATCAAGAGGGGTAGATAAAAGGGCTCACATCAGAATAATTAAATTTTTTCAATAACTTTTCAATGTTATGTTATTAAGTCTAGGCAATTGAATCACCATTGTTTATAACTTTAATGCCCAAAATAGCATCAACTAGACCAAGGTCCTTCATATCAAAATTATTCTTCAAGAATTTCTTTGCGTCATTTATCACATGTATATCACTGCCAAATATCAAGATTTCATCAACATAGAGGCAAAGCATGATATAAGAATTCTCCACAAGTTTCACATATACACACTTATTGCCTTTATTAATCTGAAAACCATTCGACAACGTTAGTTTATCAAATTTTTCATGCCATTGCATAAGAGCATGTTTTAGTCCATAAAGAGACTTCATAAGCTTACACACTTTATTCTCTTGACTAGGCACACAAATCCTTCTGGTTGTTTCGTATAAATTTCTTCTTCTAATTCTCCATTCAAAAACGTGGTTTTTACATATGTTTGGTGAATTTGCAATTTATAAATAGAAGCAATGGGAACCAACACTCTAATAGGAGCAATCTTAGAAACAGGTGAATAAGTATCAAAAAAAATCAACTCCTTTTCCCTGATTATAACCTTGAGCTGCAAATCTTGCCTTGAATTTTTCTATTGACCCATCAATTGTAAGTTTCTTTGTAAAAATTCATTTACAGCCGAGTGCTGCAGACCCAAATGGAAGCAGTTAGCACCTATGTTTTGTTAACCATAATAGAATCCATTTTATCATTTACCGCTTGTTTCCAAAAAGGAGCATCAATAGACAACATGACCTCTTTTTAAGATTTAGGATCATGTTCAAGCAAAAATATATAAAAGTCATCACCAAAGGATCCATTCTTTCTTCTCCTTTAACTCCTCCTAGTGGAGCGTATGGTAATGGGCCGGATGTAACTTGCTTGAATTTAGTAACGGATTTCCTATTCGTAACAAGATATGACTTGATTTAAAGGCTATCTCACCAATCAAGCCTAAGGATCCACCAAGAATTACTTAAAGGCTATGCCACCCACAATTCTATAAAGGATTCCTCTCAAGACTCACCACCTTAGAAAGGATAAAGAGAACTTAAGATTTTTGAGAGAAAGTTTGAGCTACTTCATATATCATTCAAGTGTGTTTCATACAATCCTAAGGCTTCTCTTATATAATAGAGGGGAGCCTTTAATA
>NCQV01080776.1:0-12472 GCA_002740545.1 Lophocereus schottii
GCTGACTTGAGTACCTGTTCTTAATAATCCATTAGTCAAGCAGTTTTAAGACTTCAGAACAGCAGTAAGAATCTGTTTAGAAAGCCTGTTTGGAACAATAGCAACACTTGGATTTGTTATCATGAAAACCTTACACATTCTAACAGATGCAAGCACTCATCAAAAGAATCACCATGAACATTAAAATCATCCATAAAAACATCCATAATTTTGGTGATAAAGTCAGAAAAAATGCTCATCATGCATATTTGGAATGTGGCTGGTGCATTATATCAACCAAACGGCATCCTCCTAAAAGTATAAGTGCCAAATGGGTAAGTGAAAGTGGTCTTTTCTTGATCCTCATGGCTATTGGGACTTGGATATACCCTGAATACCCATCTAGGAAACAATAATGAGACCTACCAGCTAGCCTCTCTATCATTTAGTCCATAAAAGGTAAAAGAAAGTGGTCTTTCTTGGGGGCCTTGTTCAGTTTTCTATAATCTATACAATCTCTCTAGCCACTTTGAACTCGAGTAAGAACTAACTCCCCCTCCTTGTTCTGAATTACGGTTGTCACCCCTTTGTTTGGTACCAAATGTATAGGGCTCACCCAATCAGAATCAGCTATAGGATAAATCATCTTAGCATCTAACCACTTAAGGATCTTTTTCTACACAACTTCCATCATGGGTGGGTTAAGTCTCCGTTGAGGGTCTCTTCTCCGCCTAGCCTTTACACAAGGCAATCGAATGAGTACAAAGTGCTGGGCTAAGTCCTTTAAGGTTTGCTAAAGTCCATCCAAAAACTCCCCTATGTTCTCCAAGCACCCTACCCGATTTTTCATCTTGTTCAGGCTCAAGTGCTCTGGAGAGAATCACAAGCAGTGTCTCATCATCCCCTAAATACACATATTTCAAATTCTTAGGCAAAGGCTTAAGATCTAACTTAGGGGGTGTGATAAGTGAGGGTAGCAATTTATCATGTTCAATAGTCAAACAAATTTCCTCAGACTCCTCAATTGAACTCACTAGACAAAAAGATTCTATCATAGCCACCAACTCATCATGCAAAACATATAGCATATGTTCAGATACATCTAAACTCATGGTCAGCATAGTTTCTAGCTCATCTTTATGTGACAAGTCATGGCCATCTTGGGATAATTCATCAATGACATCAAGTGCACATATATGATTCATATCAGATGAAAATTTCATAGCATCAAAAATATCAAATTTAATTACATCTCCATCAAATTCCATAGACAAAGTTCCAGTGTGCACATTTATTTTTATCCTAGCTGTTTTTATGAACGGTCTACATAACAATATAGGAACATCATTAGAAGTGTCACCCATGTCCAATATAAAGAAATCAGCAGGAAATGCCAGTTTATCTACTTGGACTAAGACATCTTGTATTACACCATCAGGGTATGTACAACTTCTGTTAGCTAAGTGAATTACCAAATTAGTCATTTTCAACTCTCCTACTTTTAGTTGTTCAAAAAGAGATCTGGACATCACATTAATGGAAGAACCTAAGTCAAGCATAGCTTTATCAAATGTCATGTTCCCTATTTTACAGGAAATTGAGAACATAGCTAGATCCTTTCATTTAGTAGGGAGCTTCTTTTGGAGAACAGTAGAAACATTCTCCCCCATACTTATCTTTTCATTTCCTTTCCTTTCATTTTGCGCTTTCAAGTGCACAACTCCTTTAGGAACTTCGCGTAGTGAGGTACCTACTTAAGTGCATCCAGAACAGTTTAATCTCAACCTTTCTAAATACATCTAGAATATCCTGGTTAACCTCTTCTACCTTAGAATTGAAATTCTCAATCTACTAGGAAAATTTGGCACTATTTTTGATGGTTCATGTTTAGAAACAGTGGAAGACCCCCTTTTTTGGTCATTTTCAGGTTCCTTAGCCGCAATTTCTTTTTCAGACTCTACGTCTCTACTCCAAGTAGGTCTATTAATGCTTTGCCACTCCTAAGTGTTATGGCATTAACACTATCCTTAGGGTTCGGGTAAGGTTGAGATGGTATCCTTTGTTATACTTGAGCCTGTAGATTGCTAACTAAAGTGTTAGAAGCGATTTGTCTTTGTTGCATTTGCTTCATAGTCATCTCTAAGTTCTGCAGCTTAAGGTTTGCTTCTTTCTTCTGTTCATCCATCTTTTTCATCATCTGCTCTAGAAGGAAGTTAGTCTTGTCTTGAGCAGAGGGTTGGATCAATGGTTGGTTAAAGCCAGAGGATTAGGTCTAGGTCCATACCTAAGGTTAGAATGATTTCTTCATCCCTTGTTATAAGTATTGAAATAGGGTTCATATCTTCTTTGGCCCTGATTGGGAAGCACGGCTTTAGCATTCCCCCCATGCAAATTATGACCAGCATCAGAAACATGACCTTCTAAGCAGCAAATACTCCACTTGATAACGATTTCATTGCTTGTACTAAGGATGCCTCCTAACTAGTTAACCCAGGGTTTAGGCATGTGGACTTTTGGCTTTGTGAAGTTTATTCGATACGGTTTCCCAAGAATAGAGGAAATAGGCTCAAATTGGGCTTCTAATGGAATAACGTTAGGTAGACAATATTTGGCTCATGTGATGCTTTATTCCTAATGCCTCTATCCTTTTTAGCATGCAACAAGGGTAAATAAAATTAAACAATCAAGATTGATCACCCTTCTAAAAGAAATTAGTAAAAGCAGTTTCACTATTTTCTCAAAATTCGAAAATCCTCCTAAGTGACAATCAATAGCTTATAAACTTACCCTACTCAAATAAAGATTCAAAACAAAATTTGAAAAATATAAGAGTAAGAAGTAATCTAGAAAGACTCACACTGATGTATGTTTTTATAAGAAGGACTCGAAAATGACTTTTTTTAACTTTTTTTAATTTTTTTTGTATAAATAAAATGGGTATAAATAAAATGCAAGACAACCTAAATTAAATAAAAGTCATAGATAAAGTAAATATGATGGTGCTAATTTCATATATGGATAAGTGATGTATAAAAATAGATTCATGATGAAATAATTTCTTACTTTAATTTATGGTAGGTTTTTCTTTAAATTCACACGCAACTTTCTACGACTAATGAGTCTGTTAAAGTTGGATTTTGTTGAGTTTTGCTAAACTCATTCATGTGTCCTAACAAGTCCACCAAGCTGAGTTCACCCTTCCCTTTATAATTGAAAGAACCAAAACTACTATAGCATACACCGGTTCACAAGATAAATGGGTATTATTCAAAGCCAACCCAAACCTGCTGGAAAATTTTAGGTTTTGAACACGACTTTCTCGACCCTAACCCAAAAAACAAGCAAATTAACCTACTGCTTGACCTGAACCCGAACCTGGTCGCTTGAGCCGAATATTATATACTTATTTTTTTAATTACCATTCATTTATCCTCTTGACAATAATGGTTATTCATTAAATCAAATCATTTAGAAAAGACATTAAATATTATCGCATCCCCTGATAAATTAAACAATAGCACGATTGCTTTTCCAACTCTATTATCATATAATAACATCATATGCAACTTATAATTTTTACAACTTAAAAGAATGGGTATGAAATGATGTGAAGTAGCGATCCACTCTTAAGAAAATCAAACAAAATAAGCCATATACTAAAAATCTGTAAGTCATACCATTATACTTTTAGTGAAATGAATGTGTCTAACATTATTTTAGATAAATTGCTTTGTCAAAATCTAAATTTTTGATGCTATAGTTTAAATACAATATCTTATACTTCTCTAATTCCCTTTTGTTTGGTTTTCTTTCTAATATGCCTTTAAATACAATGCTAGTAATAGGAAGTGGGCGGACTATATTCGTATTACGGTCGACTCTTAATAAAGTGTACTTAGTTGGGTATTGATAGGTTGGTTAACAAAGGTATCAAATTATTGAATAAGTTATTAGCGAGCTGAGCAGCTCCAACGTGTTAAGTTGCTCTAAACTGGCTGACTCATTAATGCACCCATTATTGACATTACTTTGATGTACCGGTTGATCTGCCCAACCCAAAGGTGACCCACTCACGTATCGTATGAAAAGTTTGAATATTTTTAATATTCTTTTAAAAAATTACAATTGCCATGTTTTTTCATTAAAAATGATGATTTTCTGCAATAAATAACCCAAATTATTAATTTTGCGAAGAGATAAATAATTAACAAAAATGTGCTTTAAACCCGTCGGGTCGACTCGAAACCCGCAAAATTGAAATACACCACCCGTATTTTACCCAAACCTGAAATATATCCGATCCGTATTTTACCCGAATCCAAATACACCCGACCTGTATCTAACTCGCTCGCCCGAACTGACAAGTCTAAGTAATAGATAATTTTTTTTTTTTGTTTAAATACTAGTAACAAACTACTAATCTCTATGTTATAAATAGCAGAATAATGAACATTCTAAAGGCTTCCCTCCCATATTCCTGTAATTTCATGCAATCCTGCTAAAAATATATTCAAAATTTTAATCTTTAATTTAAAAAATAAAAGAGATAAAAAAAATCCAACAGTTATAATATTTTACTGGATAAATCTGGAGCGATACAATCCCAACTCCCTCACAATTCTATCCCCATCCCCTCAAGATTCTATAACTACCTCTCTCTCTATCACCAAAAGAGTAACCCCACCATAAATTCTATCTTGCCTCATCAAAATTTCAAAAGATTTGCCCAGTACATACTGTTCATCGTGCTACGTAACATTTAAAGATGAATTGTCAATGTTGGAGGAGACAAACCAAGATCCAGGACTGCTACCTTATCTGCCTTGGTATTGTTTTCTTAAAAAGATATGTACAACTCTACACAATTAACTTCCCATTAGTTGCTTTGATGTTTGATTGGATGTTTTCATTTCAGTTAATTCTCATTATTTAATTTATTTTTCATCAAGAATTTTTTTTTTGGGGGAATATGCACCAAAAATTGCCTATGACTTCTCTTTTCCAGTTGGAAGCAGAATGCCAAAGTCGTGGCAAATGTGGTAAAACAGAAAACATAGAGAACAATACAGTGAAAAGAGGCGTAAAGGGTCGGGGATGCATGGACATAGGTGAGTTCGATAACTATTATCACCAGTATGATTCTGTTAATGAATTTTTAAATTTTGTATAATGATTTTTGTAACGATCGTACATCAAGATGCTATTGGCCAATCAACATGTTTTCATTAATGAGATATCGAGTTGCTTTTGTGCCATTCATTCAATCAAATGAGTTCTTATGTTGTGTCGCTCTCTATGTTAGATTTGGAAACTAATCATCATACTTTATCCATTTAATTTTTTGATGATGGCTTTTTGTTTTTCTTCATGCTTAATTTTCATCAACTTATAATAGACAAGTGAGGTTAATATTTTGGGTAATATATTGTACATTTTGATTCTTATTATAGTAAAGAATATGTAATTGCAACTATGATTCTCTCCTCCACCCCTTTTCTTATTATACTATCTTCTTCAAAATTTTAGCAGAGTAGCTTTATTCTTTATTTCTCTATTCTATGTTCTTATAATATTTTAAATGAGTTTTAATATCCTTTTACAAGGTATGATATTCTCCATGTTCTTATCATATTTTAAGTGAGTTTTAATATCCTTCTACAAGGTATGATATTTTCAATTATTAATGTATGGTGTTGATAACACTATTATTAGCAGAGTAAGCATAGTCCTTATTATTCATCTCTTCTTCTGTTTATTAATGAATTGTTCTTTACTTTTGATCTCTCCCTACTTCTGTTGTGGTAGATGTAGAAAGTAGAACCAAATAATTATAGTGTTCCATTTTTTTTGGTTGTATTCACAAGTTTTTTCATGTAATTATGTTCATCCTCCTTACACAACTCGCCATTTTTTAGAGAAACAGACTAAAGGGAAAGATATTGATCTACATCATTTTCACTATATCATATTATGATTTTTTGTTTATGAAATCGATATATACTATTTTCTTATAGTTATCAACTGAATTTCTATCACAAAAAAAGTTATCAACTCAATTACTTCATTAAGAAAAAAGGGAGATGATCAATTTGATATAATTTTAACAAATTTATTTGTTGCATTTAGGAAAAAAAATGTATAAAATAAGAATTTGAGGAAATACCAAATTAGTTCAATGTTTAAATTATTGATCATAAGATTCAAAGTTAATTAAGATTGAAAAATTGAAGTCCAAACAATGTATACATTTTTGTGTACCACGGATTATCCATTTAATTAATCATTTAACTACTAATTTTCCTTTTTTTACAAATATTATGTTTTTTTTAAAAAAAAAATCAGATTTCTTTGCTACCAAATTATGTCCTTTTCATATATTGCTTTTTAATATTAAACAGCCGTGCAAGAGTACGAGCATAAACTAGTAGTAATAGTAAAAATAACCCACCCCAAAAAAACCCACCAAAGCCCCTCCGCCATGATTGCCAGTTTAGTGAGCGCAGCCACCATTGCTGCCGCCACTTCCAGTGTGCCATTGGGCACACTCAAACGACTAGTTGGCAATTCCTTCGTTGGTCTGTCGTTTCCTCTTTCTTCATCCATTCCTAAACTCCTTGTCCCCACCACCATTGCTACCACCCCCATCAGGAAGCCAACAAGACAACACCCGCCACAACTAGCAGTGAAACTTGAGTGTCATTTTATTGCCTCCATTTCTTCCCATTATCTCCACCCCCAATAATTTCATCAATTGCATTCAAAACCCAGGGAAAAAAAGTAAGGATCATGTGCTAATTTGGTGAGGAATTAGAGTGAAAAAGAAAAAAAAGATCAAGAGACATCAACTGACAGAGGGAGAGGGAGAAAGGGAGTCGGTTGTGGCGGTAGCAAAGGGGGTGGATTATAGGGTTTGGAAGTGGAAGGAGAGAAAGGGAGAAGGGGGTGGTTTAGTAGTGGCTCGAGCTAGAGCGGACACCAGCACGGACTGACCTGTCAGCCATTGGTGCTTAGTGGCACAATGGTAGTAGATTTTTTTGGGATAGGGGGGTTGCTGTGGAGAGGGTTTGGGTGGGTTGTTAGAAAGCAGGGATAGTGATTTTCGCTTAATAATAATTACGATAACTCTCGCACTATAAGCCATACAAGTAACATGATTCAATCTTAACCCTTCAATTTTACAATCTTTAATATTGTGGAAAAACCTATTTTTTTAAATTCATAAAATTGTAATAAATGATAAAAAAAAATCTGATTTTTTTAGTTGGTGTTTGGGTTTAATTTCCTACCCTAGCTTACAAACACTTCTGGCAATGGTGCTTTCAATGAATCAAATTTTTCGACGAGCTTCATATTTTTCGGCGAGGCTCATATTTTCCAGCGAGAATTCCATATTATTGGTGGGTGGGCTAGTGAGGTACGATGTTTTCCGGCAAGGCAAGCGGTCTTGCGCTCCCGGCTGTTAAATTAAGAAAAGTCATAATTTTGGCATTGAAATAAAATAGTATGTTGTATCTAAGAAGCTAGAAAAGAGCAGGAAAAGAAGTTTCCTTTTTTAGTTGAAATTTTTTATATATAAGTTGTTATGTTTTCAATTGTAAACATATCTCATTTTTAAGAGAGAGAAGTACAAGAAGCATAAGAATTTAGAGAGAAAATATTGGTTCTCCTTTTATTGTTCTTAATGCGGGTCTTCTCTCCTTACATACAGAAAGCATTTTTCATATCTCTTTATATATCGGTTCCCAAATTCCTCAATCCTATTTTAGCAATGTGAGACACAGATTTCTATAATCTTCGAAACCTAACAGTGGTATTAGAGCGAGCTTAACTTATACTATTTAATATTTTGTCGGCAAAATGTGAGATTGAGAAGTTCAGTGAAAGTAATTTCTCCCTTTGAAAATTGAAAATGAAGGCAGTATTAAGAAAAGACCATTGCATGGTAGCAATTAAGGTCAGACCTGAAGGATTAACTAACGACAAATGGAAAGAGATAGATAACAATGCTATTGCTAATCTGCATCTAGCATTAGTAGATTCAGTCTTGTCAAGTGTCGCAGAGAAAACGACTGCGAAGGGAATTTGGGATGCACCCACCAGATCGTATGAGACAAAGTCAGTCCACAATAAGCTATTCTTGAGAAGAAAGCTTTATACTCGTCGAATGAGTGAATCCATAACAGTAAGTTAGTAACGGATCACATTAACAATCTAAATACGGAATTTTCAAAACTCGTGCGAATGGATTATAATATAAAAGAAAACGGGCGTGCAGAGCTTCTGCTTCAAAGTCTACCTGACTCATATGATCAACTCATCATCAATTTGACAAACAATATACTTACGGACTTTCTAGACTTCAATGATGTTGCAGTCGTTGTCCTACAAGAGGAATCTAGGCGTAAAAGTAATGAAGACAAATCATTCTCTTCACATCAAATAGAGGCATTATTGATGACGAGAGGAAGATCAATGGAACGCAATTTCAGTGGGAGTCAAAATCATGGGAGATCAAAGTCATGAAGCAAGGAAAATGTCAAATGTCATTATTGTGACAAAAGAGGACATATTAAAAGGGATTGTTGGAATTATAAGAAGAGTATAGAAAAGACTTCCGAAGCAACAATCTCTTAAGGATGTGTTGCTAGTACATTAGATGATGGAGAAATCTTATATGCTGATGCATCAGTAACTTCTAAAGTAAAGTCATTCACTGATGTTTGGGTACTAGACTTAGAAGCAACATTGCACATGACACCTCGACCGCGTTGGTTTCACTCATATGAACCTATCCTGAAGGATATGTGTTCATGGGAGATGATCGTGCCTTGGAGATTGTTGGTATTGGCACCATCAAATTAATGATGCATGATCGAATTGTCCGTACTATCCAAGAGGTACGACATGTGAAAGGCCTAAATAGAAATTTATTATCTATTGCACAATTTGATGATCTTGGGCTTAAGACCCAAATTGCAAATGGTATTATGAAAATTGTCAAAGGTACACTCATTGTGATGAAGGCAGAGAAGACCTCATCCAAACTATTCGTGCTTCAATATGGAGATGCATCTGTTACTTCTACCAATAAAGAAGAATCAACAATAAAATGGTATTATAAACTAGGCCACATATCAGAACTTAAAAGTTTGGAAGATCTATTACCAAGAGCGAACACATACTAGACTTAGTTCATTCAGATGTATGGGAATCACCAATCATGTCCTTGGGAGGAACAAAGTATTTTGTGTCATTTATTGATGATTACTTGACGAGAATATGGGTGTACCCAATCAAGAAGAAGTTAGATGTGTTTCTAGTATTCAAGGAATTGAAAGCTCAAGTGGAACTTGAATCTGAAAAAAGAATTAAGTGTTTGAAGACAGATCATAAAGGAGAATACATAGATGGTGATTTCTTAGTATTTTGCAAACAAGAAGGTATTCGAAGACAATTCACAGTTGTCGACACACCTCAGCAAAATGGTGTAGCAAAGCAGATGAATAGGACTCTTTTAGAAAGAACAAGAGCTATGTTGAGAACTATAAAACTAATTAAATCTTTTTATGCGGAAGTAGTCAAAACTGCCAGCTGCGTGATAAATCGATCACTGTCAACAACTATTGATTTAAAGACTCCAATGGAAATGTGGCATGGAAAGCCGGTCAATTATTCTTCTTTACATGTGTTTGGATGTCCTACATATGTGATGTACAAGTCCCAAGAAAGAACAAAACTGGATCCGAAATCCAGAAAATGCATATTTTTGGGTTATGCTGACGATGTTAAGGGGTATCGCCTATGGGATCCCACTACTCGGAAGGTTATTGTCAGCAGAGGTGTTATATTTACAAAAGGAGAATTGCAAAATAAAGATGATAACAGATCTAAAGAGACTACTACAGTACATATAGATGATGAGTCTAGAAACGGATGATTCTTCTGAAGCAGAGTCAGAGCAAGAGGAAGAAGAAGCAGAGAGAATCAATGATACAGAACTTCGACGATCACAGCATCAAACATAAAAACCTTCATGGCTTCAGATTATGTTATAGACAGCCATGATGCGTACTGTCTTCTAACAGATGATGGAGAGCCATCAACTTTTGAAAGGGCTCTGAATAGCCCAGATGCTTCTATGTGGATGACATCATTACAGGAAGAAGTGGAAGTCTTACATAGAAACAAGACATGGGCACTTGTTCCACTTCCACAAGGATGGAAAGCCATTGGTAACAAATGGGTCTATAAGATCAAACGAGATGGTAATGATCAAGTAGAAAGATATCGTGCGAGACTGGTGGCAAAAGGATTTGCTCAGGAAGAAGGTAGTATCTTTAATGAGATATTTTATGTAGTTGTTAGACTTACAACTATAACAGTAGTCCTGTCTATGTGTGCTACATTTGATTTACATCTAGAACAATTGGATGTCAAGCCAACTTTTCTTCATGGAGAACTTGATGAAGAGATATATATGCTCTAACCAGAAGGGTTTAAAGAAAAAGGAAAAGAAAACTTGGTTTACAAGTTAACCAAATCTCTATACGGTTGAAAGCAGGCACCAAGGTGTTGGTACAAGAGATTTGATTCCTTCATTATTAGCCTTGGTGCAACAGACTTACGTCAGACCATTGTGCATATTACAAGAAGTTTAAGGACAATGATTTCATCATTTTATTGTTGTATGTGGATGATATGTTGGTGGTAAGCCCCAACAAAGATTGAGTCCAAGACTTAAAGGCATAGTTGGATAGGGAGTTTGATATGAAGGATTTAGGACCAGCAAACAAGATTTTAAGGATGCAAACACACCGAGATAGAAATGCTAGGAAGATATGGCTTTCTCAAAAGAACTATGGGAAGAAAATCTTGCGACGCTTCAATCTGCAAGATTGTAAGCCAATTTCTTACCCCACTTCCTATCAATTATAAAGTATCCTCAAGTATGAGGCCTAACAGCGAAGCTGAAAGGATAGAAATGTCTCAAGTGTTGCATGCGTCAGCAGTGGGAAGCCTAATGTATGCTATGATCTGTACATGGCCAGACATTGCGTAAGTAATGGGAGTGGTCAATAGATTTATGGTGAATCCTGGTTGAGAGCATTAGGATACTGTGAAACGGATCCTAAGATATGTTAAAGGAACCTCAGATGTGATATTATGCTTTTGAGGATAAGAGTTTATAGTTAAAGGATATATTGACTCTGATTTTCAAGTGATCATGATAAAAGAAAATCTACTACATGTTATATGTTTATTACTGTAGGTGGTGTAGCAAGTTGGGTGTCAAAGTTATAAACTGTTGTAGCATTATCTACTACAAAAGCTGAATGCATGGCAGCTACCAAAGCTTGCAAGGAAGCAATTTAGATAAAAAGATTAATGGAAGAACTTGGACACACAACAACAAAAAATTCCTATGTATTGTGGTAGCCAAAGTGCTTTGCACATTGTTAGAAATCCAAGTTCTCATTCGAGGACTAAAGACATTGATGTTCAATATCATTTTGTTCAAGAAGTAGTAGAGGAAGGAAGTTTGGATATGCAAAAGATTCACACAAAAGATAACCTAGCAGATATTCTGACTAAGCCAGTTAATACTGACAAGTTCATATGGTGCAGATCCTCCTATCGCTTGTCTGAAACGTAAGTAGCATAAGGTTTGCCAAAAAGATGACTTTAAGTGGGAGATTGTTAAATTAAGTAAAGTCAGAATTTTGGCATTGAAATAAAATAGTACATTATATTTATAGAAGCTAGAAAAGAGCAGGAAAAGAAGTTTCCTTTTTTAGTTGAAATTTTTTTATATAAATTGTTACGTTTTCATTTGTAAACATATCTCATTTTTAAGAGAGAGAAGTACAAAGAAGCATGAGAATTTAGAGAGAAAATTATATTTCTCCTTTTATTGTTCTTAATGTGGGTTTTCACTCCTTATATATAGAAAGCATTTGCCATATCTCTTTATATATCAATTCCTCAATTTCTCAATCCTATTTTAGCAGTGTGAGATACAAACTTTTGTAATCTTCGGAACCTAACAACGACAACGTCATGGCGAAGCAGTCGGTTGGTGTCGGTGAGGGTCGTACCCAACGCCAAACGGAAGCAAGGGTCTAGTAATTTCAACCACAATGTAAGCAATTTTTTAAGTTTTGTTATTACATATATATTTATTATGGAGCTATTGCAACAAGCAAATTAACTTAGTTTGATGGTCATGTGCATTAGCCAACAACTGGGGAGTTGAAGGTTCGACGCTTAGGAGCAGCACGCTTTTGTTTTTATTGTAACCCATAATTTTGTTATTTTTTCGCCCCTCACAACCTATCCAATTTCGCTGCTGTTGCCACACAATTTCGCTGCTTCTGCCACAAAATTTCGCTCACCTTTGCCACAACTCCAAAAGGACTTTACGTTGCCTTCCATCTAACACCATGGTAATGTCATCTTCTCCTCGCCATTTATTCGCCATCAACTCATCGTGTGT
>NCQV01080777.1:7859-23508 GCA_002740545.1 Lophocereus schottii
TAAAACTATAAAACAGCACAAAGATGATGTTTAAGCAGTCACCCAAAGATGCCTTGATGATAGCATTATACTTGGTAAGAACAAATGCATTTATGCTGAGCAAGAAATTGGCTTTTTAGGTCTAGAGGTAAAAGTTGGGCAAATCATCCTACAAAAGCATATTTTAGAAAAAAAAATAGAAAGATTTCCTGAAAAAATTAAAGATAGGAAATAGTTAGAAAGATTTCTCGGATGCCTTACCTATGCCTCAGATTTCATTAAAAATTTAGCCAAATTAAGAAAGCCATTGTAGTAGAAACTCAAGAAAGAACTAAGTTGGACATAGATCACTAATGATACAAATATTGTTCAAACTCCAAAAAAATGAGTAAAAATCTTTCTGTTCATAATTTGCCCAACGAAGGAGATGATTTACTTCTTGAAATAGATGCCAGAGCACTGGAGTGCGGTACTCAAAATCAAAGAAGGAGAAAAACTCTACAAATATTGCAGTGAAAGTTTTAATAAAGCAGAATGTAACTATCCTACAATGGAAAAAGAAATCCTTGCAGTGATAAGGAAAATTGAAAAATTCTTAATCTTTTTACCCCCAAAACCTTTTCTTATTCGAACTGATTACAAAGGAATACTTGGATTTGTAAAAATGAATTTATCAAATATGCAAGCGCAAGGGCGACTCCTGTCTTGGCAATTATGCCTTAACCAGTTTTCCTTCTCCATTGAACATATACAGGGATCGAAGAACTCTCTGGCAGATAGTTTAACTCGAGAACTTGCCAATGATGATCATCAAAGCCGACCTCTTGCTAGAAAAGGAGAAAATCCTTAATGAGATGCCATTGCTACTAGAACAGGTTACGCCTTCTAGTAAAGTCCTTATCTATACCCTAGAATTCCTTACAAAAAGTAGATCATGTTTTGGTCTACTTTCTACTGCCTACCTAATAGCCCAAAGATTTTTGCTTCTAGAGTTACAAATTAGCTACCTTTATTGTCCTTATGAAATTCAAAAAAAAATAATAATAAGTTCTCACGTTCAAGAAAAATGGTTCAATGAGTGGTGTGCAACCTGCATCGACTTTTATCATCTTTATTCCTATGATATTTGGGAGTCTTGGAGTACAACGATCTCTTTTCCCGGCAGATCTGGAGTTGGTTGTATTTGTTTTCCAGCAAATTCATTATCTCCAAATGACCCTGTCTATAAACCCTGGAAATATAGGATGATACTTTACTTCAAAGAAATTCCAGATCTAAAATTTTCATTGTCCTCAATCTTAACTAAATTCCAGCAATACATGCTCAAAAGGATCCATTGGATTCTTACATCTCTAGAAGGACCAACAAAAATCCCAGTTCGAGGATGCCTAACTTTAGAGGTTCATAGCGCTCTAATTGAATATGAAAATAGAAAAGCCAAACTAGCCCATTATCTTATCCAAATTATTGATGTGACCATCTCAATGATCAACGATAAAGTTGGGTTCATGGAAATCCAGTACATCTAGTTACTGATCTGGCTTTATCAAGGGCCGTTGGATTTTCAACATTTATCATCAATGTTGGGTATTAATCGAACGGGGGAAAATGTTAACGCATTATGGAAAGACTACTTTTGCCTATGATAAAGAATTTAAAAACTACATGAAGGCGGAAGGAGCAGTGTCAGAAGATATTTTTGATTAACTCTTTGATGTTGGAGCTGCAAAATTCTTGACAGAAAAAGGGAAAAAATATCCCCTTGAATTATTTGAAGAATGGGACCCAGAGCATCTTTAGCAAATTGATGAAGATTTTGATAATTATCTAGATAATGATGGTCTGGAAGATATAATTGGAGATGAAGGCTTGTAGAATCTCAATAATGATGATTAATCTTATCATCACTAAAAGTTCTGAAAAGTAGCTGTCCTATTATTGTACCATTGTGACAAGTGTCCAGTCTATAAAATATAGTGTGTACTATAGCTATGTGAAAAATTATTATGTACTATTAGGGCATCCTGGATACCCCCATCCCCTCTATAAATAGAGAGGTCGAATACTGAGAAGGGACACAGTCATTTGAGCGTTCTTGAGCAAAAGAGAAGTTGAGATTTTCCATTTCTTTATGTGCAAGCATCTGTAATGATCTTAACTTAAAGTCCTTCTTCAGGCTTTCCATGGTAATATTTTCATTTTCAAGCTTTCAATAAAAGAGGTTTTCCCAGTAGGGAACATTATCCAATTGAACCTTATGTTTTAAATATTATAATTTCTTGATTAAAGTCTCATTATCCTTCAAAAATAAGTAAAACTTGATTAGTGACTACGATCCGAGGTAGAAAACAAAACGAATATGTGCTGTGCCTAATCTAAGGAAGGTAGGGTTGAGATTAATAATCTCTGCAAACCAGAAGCTAGAGGAACGCCAAGGTCTAGCGCCGACTACGTTCAGGTAATGGTCGAAACTCTCTAATTAAGTTTTAATTATTTTGCTAAGCATGATGGGTCATTAATCACAGAAAATATAATATTTATGATATAAGTAGTAGATTGTGATAAGTAGTATCAGTAAAGTCATTATAACAAGTCTAAACAAAAATATAAGCTTAGTTTTACTAAAAAGTATGAAAAAGTTGAGTATTTGCATACAAAACCTCGTTTTGGGTAAAAGTTGCAAATTTAGAAAGTTCAGGGACTAAGTTGCAACGAAAAACTTCAGCCAGTAACTATTTTGAAAAATATTGTCCCCTAATAATAGGTGACCTACAATATAGGTACTTTGGAATATATTTTAAAAACATTGACCCCTAATAATTATTTCCATAGAATCAGGGTACTCTAGAGTCACAAATTGTCAAATGTTGGATAGAAAGGCCTAAAATCCTGCAAAATACATCAAACAGTATACTCAAGTATAAATCGAGAATAAGAATATAAATCATGGCATAAAGCACATTATTTTTCCCAAAAATGTGACAAAATGACCCTAAAATGATATACACGTTAAACACTTCTCAGTTGTTCATAGTGATTCAGTTGTACATTATATTCCTACTTAGCAACATTTAGTAGATATTTTTACTCTGGCCCTGTCGAGTAACAGATTTTTATTGTCAAAGTCCAACTTGTCTATTATAGACCCCCATGCAAAGTTGGAGGATTAATAAACTATAAGAATAATATTATAATCTTTGTATCTTACAATTAATATAATTAGAATGCTAGGGGTCCAATGTGGGTAGAACATTTGAATATTTTTTAGTATTCCCAAAGATAAATAATTTAAAATTATTAGTTTCCTAATATCCTATTAACAGCCTAGTAATCTCTTCAAATATTATGAAGACTGGTGACAATTCTAGGGACTTAGATTTTTTGTCCTAGTCCAAAACTAGTAAGCTACATAATAAAAATGAAGGCTATTAGAAAGTCGTTTGTGACTAGTAAGCGTCTTTGTAGGGTAATATGACCACTTAGCTAATTCTGTTGGCTATCCTGCTATTAGATTGAATTCTTGATTTTGACTTAATAGCTATAGCTATATATAAGACAATTTCAGGCTGAGATAAACCTATTACTTTCTAACTTCTGGTGTTGGCAATTGAATTAATTTCTTGGTAGAAAAATTAAAGTTAGAATAAAATGACTAGTTTAAACTATCTAAATAATGCTATATGTTAAATGTAAAATAGTTTTTAACCTTCAATAAGGATCAACTTAAACTCTTGGTGTAGGTGGTTCTTCAACATTGTATTAGAGCCTTTCTGAGTGAAAAGTATAAGGTTTAATTCTTAACAGTTCTAATGTTTAATATTGTGCAGGGTAACAGGGAGCCTTTGAAAAAGTCATGCGCTAAGCATAGAAGCGATTTGTGTGAAGGGGTGGTTTGAAGTACAAAACCGTTCACGTACCTTCAACTATCATCTTAAGCTATTGGCTTAGAAGCTTGTTGAATAATGAACATAGTCTATAGTGTCACTGTAAAAGCACATCAGTATTTTAACGGGTGAATTCGATAGGTATCCTAACTAATAAAACACTTTGATTGGTTCCGAGGCGAGAAGTGATGTTCTCAGAGGTTTTCGGCAGGTCTCCAATAGGTCCCCATTTGGTTGGGATTTTTTCCCCAACGGTTTCCTAATGGGTGGGAAGGCCCGTCGAAAAGTTGTTCAGTTTTTACCAAAAATTTCAGGATCTAGTTTTTTAGTTTGCCAATTGGGGCAAGAGATTGTAGCAAGATCTACAGAGCAAGAGAGAGTGAGTGAGTGAGTGATAGAAAGGAACGATGCCACCTTTGGGTTGAGACATCGCCACCACCACCCTTAGGTATCATCATCGCCGTTATCTTCATTGTTGTAATCAGCATGCTGGTAAGGTGAGGATTTTAATATTTCAATTTTTTTAAACGCATTTGGTTGGTAGATCCATTTCTGGATGTGTTTGTGATGGTGAGAGAGGGGTGTCGCTGAAGAAGTTGTCATTATTACCGCTACAATGGTTGATAAACCTCTATTTTAACCTCATTCTAGCATATACTTAATTCCGTTCTCCCATTATTTTTGTGTCGAATCTCGATGAGAAAGCATCAAACTTGCCTCCTTTGGTTGATATTGTGCTTGTGTGGTGGTATTTCTTAGTTTTCAAAAGTTTTTCCAGAAAGATGAGAAAGATGCGAGTTTTTGATAGGAAGGAAGGCAATGCGAACAAATTCTAAGGAAGAATAGAGGTCCGAAGAAGGCCCAGGAACTAAGGGAAGCATGACTAATAGCTTAGACGGTAGCACGGTTGACCGTGTGATCTAGTACGACCATAATGCAGGAAAAATCACAACCCATAGAAATGCACGGTTGGGCACACGACCATGCGTGGTACCCGTGCATGTGCGCATGGTCGGTCTTGCGTCAAGGCACAACTATGGGCTGCGGCGGGTTTTGCCAATTAAAGCTTTTCCTCGGCACTTTTTAGGACATCTTATAGTTTGCTTACGAGCACTTTTTTGAGGTGATTTCTAAGGTTTTGTTAGGGGAGTTTTTCTATATTTTTGGATTGAATTGCTAGCGTTAAAAATTATTCTACTTGTCCTCGCACGATTAATTCAAGTTTGTTCTCTAAATTCTCCCTTCTCTCATCTTTGTTATTCTAAGGTTTTGCATTTATCATGTTTATTGAATTGGGTTTTGTGATTGCTATTATAAATATGATTCTAGGCTAAATATTCAAATTTAGAGTGGGATTAACACCAATTGTGTGTAGTTGAATCATGATCTAGCCCAAAACCCTTGCTTTCCACAAGTTTGCGTTTATGATTTCTGCTATGCACATCATGTGTTCGATGAATTGCTTAAAAGAGCATTCATCCATCTTTATTCAGGTTTAGGGGAGCATTGAGAGGCGAAACCTTTACTTAGCATAACTTAGTAGACAATTAGGATTTTAATATGAAAATAATTGAAGTTCTAATTGGGATTCGAGATTATAGACCTTGTAATCCTCTTATTTTTAGTCACATGACAATAGGTGACTATAGTTCTAGGATTAGTTATCGACCCTTGAGAGACGGAGGGGATAGATCGAATTGATAATATATCCACCTATAATGCATGCTTGCGTTTGTTTAATGGGGTTAGTAATAGATTCACTAGTATAATCGTGCTCTTAATTCCAACTCAGGTGTTTTACCATTCTGCTATCTTATTTAGTTCGTTAGTTGTTATCATTCTCTTAGTTTATATGCAAACCTAAAGCTTTGATTTTCCTAGATTGAGTAGATTGATTAGTTCTGGTACTTGAAAGCAAGTTCCTTCTGGATACGACCTGTATTTGCTAGTTATTAGTTATATCTGCACCGTACACTTGTGGCATTTTTATGTAACAAGCTCTAGCACCATTGCTGGGGAGCTTGTTCCTTTCAATATTATAACCGATTACAGTACTGTAGATAAGGCTTTTATTTTTCCTTTTTATAGTTTGTAGCTCTTCTTTATTCTTGCTGGACACTGTTTATGCTGGGGTAGTGCTTGTTTTGTATGCACAAGAGGAGCCAGGGGAATCAAAACCTTGTCCTAATCAATCCTGAGATCGAAGGAACTACATGACAACGAGGCAGAGAAGCGAGAAGAAAGAAGAAGGCAAAAGCCGTGATAGCTGAGTGAGACAACAGAGTGCTGCGGGACTATGCCCTACCGTAAGCACCGAGCATTACTTCGTCCATTGTTAGCCTCGCGATCGAGGCTAACAACTTCGAGCTTAGCCCTATCCTTATAACATTCGTACAGAGGGATCAGTTTGGCGGACACCCATTAGATAACCCCAATGTGCATCTTCACAAATTCCTTACGAAGTGCAATACTATCAAGCTTAACAGGGTGTCCACTGACACTATTCAACTACTGCTCTTTCCTTTCTCAATGAAGGATGGATCTAGAAACTGGCTATAGAATGAGGAGCCCAACTCGTTCACTATTTGAGAAGTTCTCTCCAAAGCCTTCCTCAATAAATACTTCCTACCTAACAAGATTGCAAAGCTGAGGACATACATCACCTTCTTTGCTCAGTAGGGGGGAGTCCCCATATGAGGCTTGAGAGAGGCTTGACGACCTTCAGCGACAGTGCCCCCATCATGATCTTCATGACTGGCTCTTAGTCCAAGCATTCTACAGTGGGCTAGAGTAGTGAGTGAAGATATCAGTAGATGCTGTAGCGAGACGCGCTCTCATCGAAAAGTCCATAGAAGTAGTAAAAGCTTTGTTGGAAGAGATGACTTCTAACAATTACTACTAGTCGAGTGAGAGAGCCACCCCAAAGAGGAGCGGTGGCAGGTATGAGGTCGATTTTGTGACACTTCTAGCTAGTAGGGTGGATGCCTTAGCACAATGACTTGGCAAAGTAGGTCCTCTTTCCATTCCGGACAGTTCTTCTAGGTTACCAATGGGAGTTTGTCCTTTTTGTGGGACTCATGGTGTGCAGGGTCGCACATCTATTGAGTTCTACAATGTTTCCTCTACCCTTGAGCTCTCTAATGCTCTGCATAGCTATAAATGCCCTCCACAAAATAATTCCCACTCCACTACTTACAATTAAGGTTGGAAGAATCACCCCAATCCTCTCTACAAGAACCTTAACCCTCACCCCAGAGTTCTATGCAGCCGCCTGGCTTTCAATATAGAGCTCCCTACAACCCTTCAACCTCCTTAACCCAAATTCAACTTGAGAGTCTCATGAACCATTTCATAGCGACCCAAACCAAGACTAATGGAGCTCTTGGTAAGTCGATCAATCAACTGACCTCCAAGTTTAATGCTATGGGCTCCCACCAGAAGGTGATGGATGCCTAGATAGCCCAGATAGCTCAGTAGGTCAGTTATTTGCCTTGACCTCAGAGGTATGTACCAGGCCACACTGAGACCAACCTTAGGGGTCATATCAATGCCATTTCTGTAATTGAGGAGGTGTTAGAGGAGAGCCTCGTAATGGTTCTCCAAGAGATAGTTTCAGTTCCTGATTTTGCAGGAATAGAGGGGGGAAGGAAAAGGAGAGTTCGAGCTCTAATGGGAAGATTAATCGTTCGGTCCAAGTCCGTCCCAACTAGCGACCTGTCCTTTTCCCCCAGAAGGTAGCATGTGCTAAGCTATCTAAGCTTGAGCCTTGATTCACGAGATTCCTCAATGTGCTAAATAGGATCTATATCAATGCCCCTTTCTTAGAGGCTCTCAAGAAAGCTTCAACTTAAATGAAATTTTTGAGAGAGCTTATTTCCGAGAAAGGCAAGCCTGGGAATGTTTCAGTGGCTCCCATTGGAGAAGCCTGCAGTGCACTCTTACACAGGAAAAGCTGTAGGATCCTGGTAGCTTCTTCATCCCATGCTACATAGGGGATATGTAGATCGAGAGAGCCCTTTCTGATTTGGGAACTAGTGTGGGCCCTACACCTCTCTCTGCGAGAAGCTTAAATTGCTATACCTGTCAACCCCCACCATGAGCATATGACTACTAGACTGCTCCATCAACCGAGCTATAGGTCTTCTAGAGGATATTCCAGTTCAGGTGGATAATTTCATCATCCCATGTGATTTCATTGTCATGGATATAGATGAGAGCTTCTAGGGCCCCATCATCTTAGGAAGGTCGTTTTTAACTATTGCCAGGGTGGTGATCGACGTGCAGGCTGGCACCATGTCTTTTCAGTTTTGTGGGGAAAGGGTAGATTTTTGTTTCACTTCGCACACAACATCTATAGCCCCAGCTATTAACCCATCTCTTACAGTTTCTATTCATTTCGCCCCTTCTGCAGTTGTTTCTAATGTCAAGATGTTTGATGGGAATGGAGGGCCCCATATGAGTTTTGTAATCTTTCCTAATCTTCCTCCACCCATCCCAACTAGCCTTGGTGGCATTTTTGATCGCATCAGGGAGGTAGTAGACACTACAACAGCACTGCATGATCAGTTCACCTCCTTAGTCACTGTTGTCTATCATCAGAGGTAAGGGTTAAACTATGGATCTAAAACAAGCGGTTCTTGGGAGGCAACCCAAGATATTTGTGAAAGAAAAAAAAAAATGGTTAAGTCATCACCTCATCCCTCCCATTTTTTCCCTTTGCACCATGAGTTTTCCCCTTCCCTTGTGAAAACCCCTGTTGTGATAAGAATACAAGGGGTGATAATTGATCAATCATGTTAATTGTGTGATGAAGTGTGGCCTGTCCTAGCATGAGTTTTGTGAAATTGTTTCCGATATTGCTATCAGTGGTTCCTTTGCCCTTTGTTGCATACCAGTTGCCCTTGAGGCTCATGTGGTTTGATTTGATTGACTTTGATAAGTGGGACATATCTTGGAGTATGTTGCTTGACTATGGTAGGTTTACCTGTAAGATCTTGGGCCTAAAGACTATTCGATCATTGCATGTAGTCGCATACTTTCTTTCAGGTGTGACTACTCCATGATGCATCTCTAGAAATTTAGCATTTGCATATGTTGATATGATTGAGGCAATTTTTGTTTCATATAGCCACATAAGCCAAAAAGCTATCCACTGAGGTGTACTACCCCTTTTCCTAACCTTTTGTGCCTTTTCCTATTTTTGCCATTGCATCCCATCCACTACACACTTGAACTATGTACGTTCTCTTTACCCTTGTCATGGTCTAGTGGAGTAACACTTCCTTATTGAGATGGGTTGGTTTTGGAGGTTGATCCCCCTTGGGTACTCTATTGGTGGCTTGTACTGAAGTAATTGTGAACTAATTTTATGTTTCCCATGCCATTCACATGTATCTTATTTTTGCCTCTCAAGGAAAAGAATTTCAAAAAAAAATATGTTAAAAAAGGAAAAGAAAAGAAAAGAAAAGAAAAGAAAGAAATAGAGAAGTAGTGAATGAAGTGGTTGGCACGTAGGACTATGACAATAAGCTTGTTTAATTCATCCCTTCAGGTTTTTGTGGGGTTTGTTGCTCAATTTTCAATTGGTTATGGAAGTGTTTTTTTCTCCCTAATCTTTTGACTAATAGCTCCACTTCTCCTAAATTTTTCCACTTCTGACCTTTAATCTTAGCCCCACTACATCCTCTTTGCATGCCCTCATGATTGAAATTTTGCTTTTCGTATTAAGCAGTGCAGAATTGAGAACTCTACCAAACATATGGTAGTGTGCTTGTTTGGATAGAGTGTTGAGTGCACCCTTGTTAAGAATTCTAAATACATTGAGAGGAGTGTTCCACTTTATTCTAAAGTGATGTCTTACTGGTCCTCTTACTCACCACTTATTGAAGAAGATCTTATCTTATTATATGTTTCAATATTGGGGTATTTAATGTGTTGCATTTCTGGTAGAGTGATTTATGGATGATAGTGTTTCTATTTTTATCAAAATATTTTTCACACCTTGGCTTGGCCACCTCTAATGCATGGTTGAACATGATTTATTGATTGATCAACTCTTACCTGAGGAGGGGCCTGGCTAGAGGTTTATCTCCCTTTTTGGTATTTCAAGAGCTAGTCTTGCTTGAGGACAAGTAAGAGATAAGCATAATAGATTCCTTTCTCCCATTATTTTTATGTCGAATCTCGATGAGAAAGCGTCAAACTTGTCTCCTTTGGTTTATATTGTGATTACATGGCGTATTTCTTGGTTTTCAGGTGTTTTGCCAAAAAGATGAGAAATTTGCTAGTTTTTTATTAGAAGGAAGCCAATGGGGACGGATTCTAAGGAAGAATAGACCTCCAAAGAACCCCCAGGAACTAAGGGAAGCATGATTGAAGGCTTAGAAGGAACCATGGTCAGCCAGGCAATCTGGCATGACCGTGTTACAAGAATAATCAAAACCTGTAGCTACGCACAGCCGTGCGGCTGGGGACTGACATATGCCATGACGGTTTTCGCGACTTAAAAGCTTCTCTTCAGCACTTTTTGGGGCATCTTATCTGTTCCTTAGAGAGCACTTTTCTGAGTGATTTATAGCGTTTTGTTAATGGAGTTTTCAATACTTTTGGATTGAATTGCTAGCATTGAAGATTATTCTACTTCGCATGATTAATTCAAGTTTGTTCTCTAAATTCTCGCTTCTCTCATCTTTGTTATCATAGGGTTTTACGTTTATCATGTTTGTTGAATTGGATTTTGTGATTATTGTTGTAAATATGATTCTAGGCTAAATCTCCCAACTTAGGTTGGGATTAATGCCGATTATATGTAGTTAAATCGTTATCTAGTCCCAAAGCCTTACTTTCCCTAAGTTTGTGTTTGTGATTTCTACTATGTGCACCATGTGTTTGATGAATTACTCTAAAGAGCATTCATCCATCTTTATTCGAATTAGGAGAGTATTAAGAGACAAAACCTTTACCTAGCATGACTTAGTAGATAATTAGAATTTTGATATGAAAATAATTGAAGTTCTAACTGGGATTTGACATTATAGACCTTGTGATCCTCTAATTTTTAGTCCCATGAGAATATGTGACTATAGTTCTAGGATTAGTCCTTGACCTTGAGAAAGGAAGGGGATGGACCTAATTGACGATCTTTCTACTCATAATTCGTGCTTGGGTTTGTCTGATGGGGTTAGTAATTGATTCACTGGCTTAATCGTGCTGTTAATTTCAACTTAAGTGTTCTACTATTCTGCTATCTTATTCAGTTCTTTAATTGTTGTCATTCTCTTAGTTTATATCCAAAGCTATAGCTTTGATTTGCCTAGATTGAGTAGATTGATTGGTTCTGATAGTTGAAACCAAGTTCCCTGGATATGACTCGTACTTATCGGTTGCTACCTACGGCTACAACGTGCAGCTGCGACATTTTTACGTAACAATGGTTATCCACTTAGCTACTTGTGAGGCCCTTAATTTTAATTTTTTAAAATTTAGTTAGTTGGTTAATAATTTGTGGACATGGCTGTACATGGTGGTGCAAGGGAGTGCCATGGCTCATTGTTAGTCAAACATTGTCCCTGTGTCTTGGAAAGGCATGCATCAAATGCTTTTTTTTAATTTGTAAATAAAATGTTGTTAAGTAAATGGCTTCATTTATGTAACTTAATAGGCTTCATATTGATATGAAGATATACAATAATTTGGCTACCATATATCTTTAATTTGTTTGGCATGTTTAGTTTGATAAATTATTTACATGATTGATTAGTGATCATTTATGTATATGATTGATTTGGTTTTCAATTAACGTGTGAAAAATATGTGTATGGCTATTGTTAAGTTTATATGTTTAGTTTTTATGTGTGCAAATAAAAATTTATATGCAGATAACAGTGTAAACTTTACTTTGTCCAATTCAGTTAGGATGCATTCTGTTAGAAGGAGGAAATGGCAAGTTTGGGCTATTTTTTCAATTTGCATTGTATGGGCTAAAGCAACATGCCTCTCCAAACTTTCTGTGCTCTATATCTATGGAGTAGTAGGTAGTCTATGATTTCTAAATTTATGATCAATTTGAACCAGTCTCTCTGTAATTTTGCAACTCAGGGATAAGACTGCTACATCAGACCCCCAAGCCCATTTAGGGGCAAGATGTGATTTTATTTGCAAGTAATTTCATGTAATTAACAAGATTAGTGAGATTGCTATTGTAATTTGAGCTAAAATGTAAATAATTAACATTTTATTATTGTGCTAATTAAATGTCGTTTAATTTTGATATGACTACATTTTTGTAAGAATAAAAGTGTACATATGAATAAAAGCTAGTGAACTTATTAATGAAGTCTAAAACTGAATAAAACTTTACATGTAGTTCATGAGATTGCTTTTGTGTTATATTAATTAAATCTAGGTATTGTGTTATTTACTGACATGTTATGAATAATTTCATATTTAAGGAGCGGCCTACAATATGCTTTATAATATTTATGACTAATTAGTAAGCGCGCAACATATTTTAAAATACGATTTTGATTTTAAATAAAAATTTGTCATCGTCATAAAGCTAGATTTTGAGAAAAAGATTTTTTTTTTTTAAATTGGTCTTAAGCCATGATTAATTTGTTGTGTCCTTAAGTGGGTGAAATAAGAAACAATAAAAATGGCTATTATTCATGTTCTAGTCACAAGCTCGGGCATTATTTTTCGTCGATTGAAATAGGTTTTTATCACTTTTACTTATAAATATTTGTATTCTTGAGCATCATGTTAGCATTTATGTACATATTTGTTTATATATATTGAAATTTTATGATGTCTAATAGATTAGAATCATGGTTAATAATTAAATTTGCTCATATAAGATTAATTCTTAAACTAGTTGTACCATATATAACCATTAATTCTATTAGATTAAGCAAACATAGATGGGCTATTGCATCCTGAATGCATGTCTAAATGGAGAAATCTTGTTTCGCTTGGACTTAGAGAAGAATGGTTAGAGGGAGTGAAAATGTTTGAAAGATTTGCAAAAAAGGGGGGAAAAAAAAGTGGAGTTTAAGACTAATAGGGTTTATAAATGCCCATGTGTTAAGGGTAAAAATACGCAATATCATTTGCTTGATATTGTAAAATACCATATATATATATATAGAAAGGGACTCATCAAGGCTTATTGGTATTGGATAAGCTATGGCGATGTGGAATATTAAGAAGCACGGTGTGCCAGTAGTTCATACAACATGTATAACAGTGGTGATGATAGTTATAACTGCGACATGTTATCCTTAAGGTCATTGCACACCCATAAATTATAATCACAATGAAGGTAATGAGAACCATATGGAGAATATGCTCTATAATGCATTTCGAGCTAATCAAGTGAACATGCATGACTGCCATAATACAAATCTCAAGGCATTTTACACTATCATTGAATCTACTGAGCAACCCTAGTATGCAGGGTATAACATACTTGTGCTTAAAAAATCAATGATAATATCTAGCATAAAATCAGGTCACAACATGCCTGAATGTTGTTCCAATGAAGTGATTCATTTAATGAAGGATACATGTTTTGATAAAAGTTATGTCCCTTAGAATTATCATCACCTTTTAAGACAAGTGAAAGATTTAGGCATGGATGTTTAGGAAATTGACTGGTACCTGAATGGTTGCATGCTTTGTTATGAACATGATGAAAATATGTATACATGCAAATACGAGGAACAAAATTGATGCCTACTTGCAACCCTTAATGGGTGAGTCAAAAATGTTGTGGAATGTTAGGGTGGATGCATAAGATGTTTCAAGTAGGCAAACTTTCAAGTTGCATGTGGCATTAATGTGGACCACCTTTCGCTTCCCTGGTTATAGAATGTTGTCCAGTTGAAGTGCTTTTGGGTTGCTAGAATGTCAAGTTTGCAATGATTAAAATAGTGCCTTGCAATTGTAATCTAGGCAAAAACCGTCATCGTTCAATTGTCATCACTGTTTCTTGCGTAAGAGTTATTGTTATAGACCTAGTACGCTTGCTTTTTGAAACCACAAGAGCATCAATAATGGCTCTCCTCAAAGGATCTCTAGCGAAATGCTTTATGATTTAACACCTAAGTTGCCTAAAGTGACCACAAAGGTTGAATTTCAACTTTAGGGATTTCAGTAAAATGAAAATAACTAACTAAAGCAAAGTATTGTTGTGGAGTTATCTTATTACAAAGATCAACTACTACAGCAAAGCCTAGATGTCATGCACATTGAGAATAATTTCAGTGGAGACATTATCAAAATAGCCATGCATGTGCTACAAAAGCAAGGGATGACATCAAATCAAAAATGGGTATGATAGTTCTTTCTTGTGGAGAAGAGTTAAACTTAGCTAGAAGAGGACTAAGTGGTTAAGTACATACGCCAAAAGCTAACTTTGCACTCTTGTTATATCAAAGGAGATTTGTTTCCTAATGGTTATTGGAGGTTCATGTGCCCAATTTTATATATTAACAAGGGGAATTGGGTTGAACTATCAAATACAACATTTCAAAACATGAAAAGCTGTGATCATCATGAATTTTTGAGAAGTCCTGCCTTTGCTACTCTTCTATAAGATGTATTGGGATGCCTGATTGAGTTAAGTGAGTTCTTCAAAAACTTATGATCTAGTGAATTGCAAGTTGGCATGCTTGAAAAAACCCAGAATAATATTTCCATAATCCTTTACAAATCAAAGAGGATATTTACCCCTGAATTTTGGGATTGCCCATTCGTTTAGCAAAAAAGGTTTTGTTAGGCAGACCTATTTAATATCGATCGCTGCACCCTATTAAGGGATACTTTAGTTGGACAAAGCCAGTGACATATGTAAAGCCCTTCTAGAAAACTTAACTATTTAAGCATACTTAACATTTGAAGGTAACCATTTTTTAAAGTATTATTTTTAGTTATGCTTGCATTTTGCAAGAGTTGGATGTAATGATGGTATACGCCAACCCTAATCACAAAATTCGGCTTATTTTATGTTCCATCGTTAGGGAACTCCATGTGTAAATGTGGAAGAAGATACATTATTGAGGTGCACTACCATGTCACTTGCTTTTATATCTTACTGAATTGTGATTAAGTACAAACTTGCCTTGAGGTAACTTTAACTAGAAGTTTAATTTTATTATTTATGAATTTAAATAACTAACTAATTTTAATCTTTAGTGACAACTAATTTAAATATCAACTTTAACATCATAATCCAAGAGGCATTGTTATGCATGTTGACTAATTTATTGAGTCAAACTTTGAAAAGAGTTTTGAGTACAATGTAAGCCCTTTGTGTAATTTATATATAATCAAAATAATTTTATTTGAAATGTTCTAATCTAAAATAAACAATTCGTTACATTCATAGGTTCATTTTTACCAAGTGTTTGATGGTGTAAGGCACACTTTTCTGTTCAATTCTCACCCACACCTATCATGCCAGTGGAATACTTTCCCTATTATATGGTTAATAGTGTTTGGTTTCAAGTGGATGGTAATATAAAGCCACATACATTTGTCGCGTTTATGTTAAAGGAATGGGTGAATGGTGGGGATTATTATAGCATCCTTCAAGAGATAGCCTGCCATGATTTAAAGGAATTGTGATTTTCAATTTTGAGTCCTTCAACCCAGATATTCCTCAGGGTTACACTATCCTAAATTATCCCCTTATCTTGAGCATAATCATAACTTACGATGCAGAATGCTTAAGTACTTGTATTTCTTGATACTAAAAGTCAAATAGTATATCTTGAGTACCCAGATGG
>NCQV01080777.1:23594-42054 GCA_002740545.1 Lophocereus schottii
TTAAGAGAAAGGAATGACAAACATAAATGTGGATAATACCATTGCCATAATGTTGGTCGTTGAAATCGTACTGGCTAACAAAGTTGATGTTGATGTAGTAGATGATGAACATGATGGGAGTAAGGATAACATTGGTGGACATGAAGAGGGGGAAGCAGGTCAATAACAGAATGATGATGAAGACACCGATCTTGATGAAGGTGATATCAGATTTCAAAGCGATGAGGATGATATTATGTGACCGAATTTAGGCTTCTAAATTCTTACTATGTACTTCATTTCTAATTAGTTTTAGTAAACTATGATCATTGTAATTTTTTTTTAATCAAGTTTCTAAGTTTTTTAGACTTTTTCTTTTTCTTTTTTGTAATGTTGCCAATGTTTGAATTCATATCTTTCTTTTTCCCATGTTTGTTTGTTAGATTTCTCAAACAAATGATAGATATGGTTAATGACAAAATGTTAGAAATAATGTACGCGGAGGAGTATTGTAGGCAGCCCCACAAAATCGTGCAACAAAAAGTAATGATGCAAACACATATACTAGCTTTTTTGGAGTTACCCTTTAATCCAACCAGCCTTCTACAAAGTTTTTGGATGGTACTTCTAACTAGAAATATCCCCAACCACCATGACTATTTGGTATGGGATTTGAAACCAACGTGATGCAATTCATTCAAACTCCTAGGGGTAACCCACCTCCTCCATCCAGTCCTCACTAGTCTTTGATGGCATTCCCACTTGTCCTCTTGTTAGTAAATTGTTTGGCACTTTGCAAGGATGCCAAACCACTAAGTACAAAATAAAGGGGTTGCAAGAGTAGGTGTAGCGTATAATTCGACCATGATACATATGTTAATAATGAATTCCTACTTGTTATTGCATAAGTTTCACGGGAATACATGGATTAATTTTGATATTGAAATTTCTGTACTTAGCTTTATTCATACAACGAAGTTGTTTAAAAAATTGTTGAAATCTTCAAAGGCAAGTACCCATATCCATGTGGTATGTGGGGAGAAATTCCACAATTTCAATGAGACTTATGGTTTAATAAGTTCAAAGCTATTTTCATTCGAGATGTTCCAAACATTATTGTGAAATTGTTCGTTTCTAATCCCTTTACAAATGTTATTGGCCTTTGTTACATAAATACCATTATTAGCATCTAGAAAATGACTAGGTTATATGGCATAACATTGAATTCTAGGCAAAGCCAGAGTTAAGGACATGCTTCTATGCTCTACATAGTACAACAAAAAGTCATATTGGATACTACTGAGTATTTGGAGAGATGGCTACGAATTGTGAGGTGATGTATGTGGGTGATTCTTCATGAGAGTGATTAAACCTCAACAACTATCAATGAGCAAGACCTTGAACCAAGCCAGGTCTTGAATAACAAAAAGAAGTATGAGGAAATTTTCATGAATTTTTTGATATGGGAGAAATGCAAATAAAATGGATATGATTAAGATAAAGGTTCAAGCCACCATTTAGCTTAACAATCCACCAATTAATTCTTTAAAGCAAAGCACCAAGAATTAATCTAAAGAATTGGTTAAGTCACCATCCAAATAATGAAGCGCTTGAAATAAAGAGAGAGATTTTCTTTATAGGAAAGAAAAGTATTCTAGCCTTCATTCGACAATTCTCAAATCAAGTCTATCTTTTAAGTAAATACAAGTGGCTAGTTTATAGCCACAATAATTAGTGATCTCTTCCGCAAGCTCCAAAAATAAGCCAATAGAAATGAAGCATCAGGAGTTCTGGATGTGGACCATAAGGATTGAGGCAGTTATTCAAACTAATAACATTCTAGCAACAAACTAAGCACATGGAAATTGAAATAAGAAGCTTCTAGGTTACTGTTGGGTTGTCCAAAGGCAAGGCTGGAATTTTGTTACAAGTATACTTGCTTGGTGGCAGCCTGCATCATCCCAAATGGAGCAATTTTGAGAAGATATTCTAATTGAATTTTTTGGAGATGTGTACTAAGTTCTCAAAAAATCTTAACCCCTTAATCATCCATTTGATGACCCACTTAAGATCTCAATAAAAACCGTGCATATTTAGACCTACATCGACCCTTGCTCAGTTTAAGCCGATAACTTGCCCAATATTTAGAATTTAAAGGAGATATATAGCTCGTTGGAAAACAATCATTTAGGCCTATCCAATCATCGCTAAACGCTAATGTTGGAGTTTATTTGATATTCCAAAACATAGCTCAAAATTAACATATGAAACTAAAAACTCTCTACCATTTTTGTTAAAAGCTTTACTTGACATAATCCACCACAAACAAGTGAATTACAAACCTCATCAACATAGAATGATGATTTGAGCTCCTTCTTGACATCAAATGGCCTTTCTTCAAATGGATTTGCCCTTAAATCATCGTGCTTGATTCTAAAGGTTACCAATCTTGATAATTTATCGCACCATTATGTTTTAGGAAGCTCATTCTGCTAAGAGTAACAACTTTTTGGACATTGTAGTGTTGTTGCAGACTTTTCAGGATACTATAATGGGGTGAACAATCCTTCCAATATTCATAAGCCTATTGAAAATTTCAATATATTCATCAAACCTCATATCTGGAGAGATTTTCTTATCATTCACAAGCTTGACTTATAGAGGCTTATTTTCAAAGGAAAATGAGTCAAATGGTCTTTGCGCCAATAAGGATGAGAGTTTCACATTTGGCTTGGAAGGACAAATGATTTCTTTGTAAAGCTTTAACTTTCATAAGGTTTGAGGTTGAAAGGATTTATGAGATTGAGAGTGAGAGTTTGGTCATGATAGTTGGCTCCCTCATGAAAGACAATCTTAGAGCCAAGTTTCAATGGTCTTCCAAAAATAGATACCAAGCATCAATGAAAAACTGCATGTATAGCCTCATTCCTAAACCTGCACATTGAAAATAATAGTAGAGCTTCTTTGTTGATGTTTATCATAATTCCCAAATTGGGACAATGATGAGCATAAGAGTGGGTTTAAGAAACAATAGGTAGTATAACCTCAAAGGCAGACTTTAACACAACTTCTTTCTCTTCCAGATCTAAAATGATCTCATTTTCTTACTTAGCTTCTTCTTAAACCATGGTAGGCTCTTGTTGTTCAACCTTCATCTTTTCTTGAGTACCAATGAATTCTTGTTCAAAGAGTTGATCTAGGTTGAATCTCACATCCGGGTATGATTTGAGCCATTTCTAAGCCTTAATTCTATGCTTACCTTGAATAGCTCTCTACCACCTAAGGCATTCAGCCAATACCGGGTATAACCTTAGAGTTTTTGAGTAGCTATTAAGAAGCTCCCTTCACCTGAGCATCCTTTTACCTCAAAATAATCCTTAAGCGCTTAAAGCTATCTCAAATAGATGGTGGGATCCAAACTAATATAGTCAAAGCAAGAAGATTACTTTGTGGCTCTCATGTGTGTCATTTGCTTTCTAAGTTTGCTTACCTATGCTTGAAGTTCAAGTATGGCAATGTCTTCCATGATCTAGAAGAAATAAGGATGGAAGGAGTGAAGACTGGCTGAAAGAAAATGGCCTAATCATGCTTAAGGTAGCACGAGTAAGAAAGAAAGACAGTCTGGAAAGAGGCACAACTGTGTAGGTGGCACAGGTTGGTCGTTCCAAATCTCTAACTAAAAATTCCAAGCGCATGAGTGTGGCATAAGAGGGTCATGCTAAATTTCTAGTTTAGGATTTTTTGATAGTTTTTAGCTCTTTTGGAATAGAAATTATGTTTGGGCTATTTATAGGGTACTTTTGTAGACTAAGAATGATTGATTAAGAGAGATAAGTAAGATAAATTTGGGAAAATCAAAGTGCGCATTTTTTTATGTGAAAGGAGAAGATTTTCGTGGAGAGATAAACCAAAAGTAGGACCTTCGGCTCTAACACCAATTTGATGCATATTGAAGATCGTTAATCGAAAGAGTGACCAAACTTCATCAAGACCTTGAACCAAATTAAACCTTCAACAACAAAAGGAAAAATAAGGAACTTTTTTGGATTTTTGAACATGGAGAAAAGCAAATAGAATGGATATGACTAAGATAAAGGGTTAAGCCAACACTTAACCTAACAATCCACTAATCAATTGTTTAAAATAAGGTACCAATAATTAATATAAAAGACTGATTAAATCACCATCCAAAAACTCAACTATATTTAAAATAAAGAGAGATTTTCTTTGTCAGAGAGTAAAGACAAAGAAAAGAATTCTAGCTTTTATTCATCAATTCTCAAATGAACTCTACCTTCTAAGTGTATATAAGAGGCTAATGTAAAGTTAAAAACATTTATGCCCCCTCCCCAAGCTGTAAAAATCAGTGCATAGAAATGAAGCACCTAGGGGTCGGGGTTGATATGGACTAATAGGATTCAAGCACTCATCCTAACCAGTAACACTCTAAGAATAAATTATGCCCATGGAAATTGAAATTAGAAGTTTCTAGGCTAGATCAATTGTCTAAGTTCAAGGCTAGATTTTTTATATAATTATACTTGAATGGTGAGATACTCCGTCACCCCAAATGAAGTAATTTAGGGAAGATATTCTGATAAGAATTGAGTAGATGGGTCTACTAACTTCTTATAAGATCATAGCCCCTTAATAATCCATTTAATGACCTAGTTAAGGCCTTCATTAAAATTATGCATATGTAGACCTATACCCACCCTTGTTCGGCTTGAGATTCATAACTCGCTCAATACTTGGAATCAAAAGATGGTCTATATCTTGTTCGAAAATAAACATCTAGCTATCCAACCATAGCTAAAACATTGATTTGGGAGCATACTTAATCATCCAAACAGCAAGCTCAAAGTTAACCAAGAAACTGAAAATTATGGATAGCTTCTTGTCAAAGCTTTATTTGACGTGATCTACCTCTACAAGGTGAATTATAAACCTAATTAACTTAGTAAGATGATTTGGGCTCTTGCTCTACATCAAAGGAGGATGGCAAGTTTAAGAAATTGAATAACGAAACAAAAAGACCGAATGAGTAACCTGGAAGGTCTTAGACCTTCATTACGTACTTGTGGCTCAATTCCAATTAGTGAAAGGAAGAGGCATTTCGGTAATGTTATGTTATATTAGTGAGCATACTCAAGGATTGCAATATACATACTAAGACGCTTAATGTTTTTGGAGGCAAAAACATTGGGAAAGGACCCCACAGTTTATGTGTTGTTTAAGGATACCCACTTCAAAGCCAAAGATGAAGTGCTTGTTGATAAGAAATCCTAGAAAAAATTGTTAGTATCAATTTGAAACTTAACTTCTTGTATTGCTCTTTTGCTTTAGTGCACAATACGTTCACAATCTTAACAATTATAGGAGGAACATCACAAGAAGTGAGAGGACTACACCCAAACTGCTACACAAGAGAGCTTTTAACTGCCATCTATGACTGTAGAAGAATTGTGGGTTTAATAAAATCTTGATAATAAGGATCCTGGGTATGATTTTGGCATTAAAGAGGCCAAGTTCAAGAAATTAGTTCAAAAAGCAGCATCGTGCCATTCATCAGCAGAGCACTTTCACGCTAGAGAGCAAGCAGAACTCTTTAACCCAAATCTTACCCAGCATGTAGAGGCCATAACCAAAATAGGTAATAAATAGGAAAAGACTAAGCATGTGCTAAAGAAGGCTTGGAGATTTCCTATGATATAAGCACATAGGTCATCTTGTCAAGCTAACATGGACCTTAATGAACATGACTCCCAAGATAATAATAAGGGCAGTACCCATCTCCTACGTTCTAAGTAGATTTTCTAGCTATAGGTTCAAGACGTTCCTAGTTTTTTGATGAATACTTTCAAATTTAGCATTTGGTTTGTAGACATTTATCTTTCTTCAATGTCTTGGCTAGTGCAGTAGCTGAAATGTACAATGTATATTATGTATCTTATTTGTGGTGCCTCTTCTTTATATACATTAGTTTGTGCGTTTATATCTCTCAACTTAGAATTTTAGAGTGGATAAAATGTCGATTTATGGATAACCTTTCCACAACAAAAGAAAAAAGTATGGCAATAGAATTAGAAAATCAGTTTAGTTAGATTCTTAGCAAATCCTCACAATGCATAGGAAAATACAACTCATCAGAGATTCCATTGGAGGCCTCATAGAAAAGTTCCTCAGACATTTCGAGGAAATGTCCATCAAAGACTCAGCTGGACCCTCATCGAATTCCATCAGAATCTATTTTCCAAAGATCAATGTTTTTACAGGCATTTTATGTCAGAAAGTGGATTTTCCAATGAATTTTTTCATATTCCCTTGGGAAATTCTAGGCATACTATTTGTAATGTGTACATAAATAGAGCTATGTAATGGTAGATTTATGTTGACTATGGATGTAGAGTCTTTCCTTGTGAGGTTAACAAGATTTTTAAAGATAAGCTTAGTGTTAGATAAGTTGTTCTTCGAGATTATCAATTCATGGCTAATAATTTTCCGAAAAATTCTTGAAAATTGTGTTGGTACACTTGATATGTGAAAGAAACTTTGGGATAAATGAGAATTGGGCCATCAAATCTCTTAATGTCAGAGTTGGTTGGATGCGAGCATCTTAGTGAATCAAATCAAATGGGGGATTGGTTTGCTTAGGATCTAGATACATGGCCTAAGGATGTGGAGCTGTTTATATTGGTGAAATCGTATTTGATTAAACATGAAATCTTAGGCAGTGTTTGGTTGGGAAAAATGGCTTTTTCAAAAATTATTTCCCATGAAAAATGTTCTTTAAGGAAAACAATTTTTCGCATCAAATTTGTGTTGTATGGGGGAAGATAAATCATTTTTCATGGATAAAAGGAAAATATCAACTGAATTGCTTCAGCATCGAACAGCGTGAACTGAATTGTTGTACTGAAGAAAAATATTGATCAAATGAATTAATGTGGCTCAAAATTCATATTTGAGCTTATTTTAATATTTCTTATTAGATAATTAAGTTTTGATCTGATCCCTTGAAGTTGTTTCAATGGCAAAAAGTATTAGATGAATTGTTTAAGTGACAAAAAGTGTTGATAGAGTTGTTGTAGTGGAGATAAATGCTAACCAAACAAAGGAATGTTGAACTTAAAATTAAGCTTTGAGCTTACTTTGATCCTTCCTATTAGATAGCCATGTTTGGATCCAAGTCACTAAAGTAGAATTATGCTACTAAGTTTTGGCTAACCTCATCATCAAAAGAGTAGAAAGAAGAAAACCAAGTTAATTTCTTCCTAAAATGAAAATTATTTTTCTTCATTGGAGTGAGAATGATATTCCTTAGAAAATAAGTTTGCATCCTTCACTATGCCAAACAATGAAAAATTGAAAAATTATTTTTCAAGAAAGTCATTCTCTCTGAACTAAACAATATGTTGTAAAAATTAGTGTCTGGAATAATGCGTTTATTTTATGCTTTCTACTAGAGCCTCAACTACTTTTCTTTTTCCTTTTTTGGAGGGTGGGAATCCTTGTGTAAAACACATGCTTCGGATGGTCAACCATAGAACTGTCTACTTATGTTTTGGATGGACAACTATGGAACTATATGCTAGATGTGTTAAGGTTATGGATGTCCTAAGTTTCTTACATGCTTCATTGCGTGAACGTATATAGAATAGTTGATTCTACAAAATATTGTTGGCACTCTATGCGTTCTAGGTATTTTATGGTACTTTTGGAAGGAAACTAAATATATTAAAACACCATTGATGAATGTCATATTTGCATTGGTTTTGATAAGTGTTTAGGAGTCATTTTAGGGCATTAGTGAGCTTAATTGGACGATTTGTGCCCTTATTTGTACTATTATGCTTGGTTTCGCTTGTTTTGAAAGTGTTTGCAAATTTTGACTTTGTGTGCCAAATTATATGAGTAGAATAATGATTTTGAGCCCTTGTGGATCAAGAAAGGTAGCAAAAGAGGTTCAAAGACACCTAACATAGACAAACCACAGCTAGAACCATGGTCTAGGAGGATCCAGGAGATGAAGTTGGAGGAACAAAGACTGGGCAACTGGCGTAGCCACCACCAAAGTCTAGCCGTGGTAGGTGCCAAGGATCATGGTTGCCCCCCTTCCCCAACTCGCCTTCTTTTCTTTGCGGCTTTTCGACTTTCAGGCATTTTGATATTTGGCTTATACATTTTCCATAATAAAAAAGAAACCATATTTTCAGCCATCATTCTTGATTCCATCTAATGTACCACCCTATATTGGTGGTTTTCCACCTTAGAGAGAGCGTGAGGAAAAAGAAGAAGAAGATTTGCAAGTGAACTACGGATCACGCAAGCATCGAAATATCAACGCATCACTGTGGAAACTAAGCATCTCTTTCTCTATCTTTTTCTCATTTCTTAATTAGATTTATTTTCAGTTTGTAATTAGATTACTTTATCATGTTTGAGTAGATTTCTTCAAACTAGGGATTTCAATGCTTGTAAATGATTTTTGATTGTTTGTGATTGTTGAATCCTTGGAACCCTTATTGATTATGTATTTAATCTATCCTAGAGGTTTATCTCGAAGTGGCTGATTTAGCCAATTAGTTACTTATCTTAGATAGTGACTAATGGATTGAAAGGTGAAGTTTGATATTGCAAAGTTAGGACTAGACTTGATTGTGTGAATTCTTGAGAAGATTCACCATTTAAGAGGCTCAATCGATAATCTACATACTTAATGAGTCTAGATTGATTAAAAACCACAATAGTAGTGGCTTCATCGATTCTAGGCTTTTCACTATAACTTAAAAGAGAGTAGTGATATATTTGATTATCGCTCTTTAAATTAATCAACTAGGTAACATAGGTTTACAATTGCTAAGTGGATCATTTCCCAAATCAATTCCTAAATTTTGATCTTCTTTCAATTTGTTCACATTTTACTTAGGTTATAATTTTCGAGTATCTACATTGCTTAGCCTATCTTGAGGGAATAAAACCCAATAGGTGGACCTAGTCGTTTGTGGGAGACAATGCTAATCTAACTATAATTTCTCCATGTGCTTGCAGCCCTATCAACTTTTTGGCGCCGTTGTTGGAGACTACTGCAAAATATTGAGTTTTTCTCAATGGGTTTGACTAAGCATATAGTTTTTCTTTGAAGAAAAAACTCAAATGAATTTAAAATTAAAACAATTTAAAAATTTAAGGGAAAAAACAATGGCAATTTACATTTTTCCCAATTTAGGCATGAATTATTTTGGAGGTATTTTGAGCGTTTGCGTACTTTTCTTGCTCAATGTGGTTATCGTGTTGGTAAATGGGAAATTGTGGGCATTGTTAATAAGGGTGTCAATAGTGAAACCCATACTTTTTTAGAGTATTGTGGTTTGCTTGGTAAACATCCTAACGGGGCATGATATTTACTTGAGTGGATTGCTTGGGATTCATTTGAGTTGCAGAAGGCTTTTCTTATTTCTGAATATTCATGTCATGGTCCATGTGCATTCTGTGTTGGATCTTATTATACTTCTTTTTAGTGTGACTTATGTAATTCTTCTATCCAAGCAATAAATTCATTTCCTTATTATGCATGCTATGCTTAATCTGACTTTGTATCACACAAGGACAGTACTGATGTTGTTATGAACTTACCGTATTCATGATTCCCTTTAGATTAATGCACTTGGCTTGAAATGAATAAGCATTTTAGGGTGATTGCTAGGTTTAATGTTGTTTATGCATGTTTTAAGTTGAAAGACACTTTAGATGAGGTGCATGATGTAGTTGGAACTCCTTTAAAGGGTCACGTGATATATTTGCACATAAGGCCATCCCTAGCCTTGGTTGTACTAGTGTTCTCCCCAATCGCCTTGATCATTCCCATGTTTCCCTTATGTGTTCATAACCCTGTCTTTCCCCCGAGAATTACATTGATGCACCCATTTATAATCTTATGATTTATGAGGCTATTACGGATTTGAGCTATGAGGATAACGTGTTTGATATGGTTGGTGGGAATATTGATTTATTATGTGCCCCTAGGTTACTTTAGAGTGTATGATCCCTGCATTGGCCCTTATTATATATGACTAGAGTACTTGCCAAGGAAGGTCATCTGGACTACATTCTTTAATCGTTCCTACGATTTTTCTAAGGCCTTGGATAAGGTTAAAAGGATACTTATTGTTTTAGTGCAATTTTGGTTACTACCTCTTACCTTGTGTTTTCAAAACTGTGGTCTTAGGAGTTTGATAAGCTCCATACGTGTTTTGACGACATCTGATTTGACGAGTTGAGCCCTAAAGTTATGATAGAGTGACTAATGTTCCATTCACCCTGTTTTGCAAGGAGACCTTAGCTTGGGTGCATCGAGAACCTCACCTAGAGAGACTCTTCTCTTTTGGTTCCCCCTTCCCTTTCCTCCTTTATTTCCTTTGAATAATGCTTTATCTAAGCATAGGGGGAAGAGTAGTTTCTTGTTTTTCATTTTGCTTTTTGGTTTGCATACTAGTTAGAGCATTGTAGATTTAGGCTTCCTTTCTTTTGCGATGGTGTGTTGTGCTTTAGGTTTGCATATAGGATTGAATGTAGGGATGGTGCAGATTGGTTTGAGATACCCTCCAATGATGCTTTTGCTAGGCATCATGGTCTTCATGAGCTTGAGTAACTTTTATTGTTATTGCTAAAATTCGTGAAGGTTAAGTGAATGTATCTTATTTTGGCCCTTGTCTTAATTAAGAACTTCGTTACTCCATGGAGTCCTTAAAACATTATTGTTTGTACATAAGCTTAATTTTAAGAACTAGATGAGAGAAGTGATTCATGTCATATTTGCATAGAATTGCATGAGTTTTGGGAGTCATCTTTGGGCATTAGTGAGTACAACTATATAATTCATGCCCTTATTTCAACTATTACACTTAGTTTCTCATGTTTTGAGAGTGTTTACAGATTTCGCCTTTGTAAGCTAAGTTAGGTGAGTAGAATAATGATTTTGAGGCATTAAGGGTTGAATAAGGTAGTAAAAGAGGCCCAAAATCGCCTAACATGAACATACAGTGGCCAAAACTACGCTCTGAGAGGATCGAGGAGAAGCAGCAAAAGGAACAAACAGCGGGCCGCCAGTCCAGCCAGCCCCATCTGGCTGTGGTGGGTTCCACGGACTTTGGTGAGCCCTCTTCCTCGACTCATCTTGATTTATTTGCGGCTGTTTGACTTCCAGACGGTTTTTACCCTAACTTACAGTACTTTTGCAATAAAAGGCCTATTATCAACCTCCTTTATCATCCTATTCTAGTCTACCACAATCCACCATCTAGATTAGGATTTAGATTAGATTAAAGGCAAAGAGAGTGAATTGAAGTGAACATCTCGTAAAGATTCCAAGTCGGGTTCGTAATCGACAGATTCGAGTGCGTTCATTGGCTAAGCATTTTCTTCTCTTCTCTTCTCTCTTCTTCTATTCTCTTTTCCTATTTTAGGATTTATGTTTTGTAATTTTGGCTATCTTTCTGTTGTTTTGATTTTGGATTTATGTGAATACCTAATAATTTTCCTAATCTGGTGTTAATCTCTTTGAGTATTTTGGAATTTTTGGATTGTTCTATCGAATCTTAGACATTTATTTGTCTTGTGAGGAACTTGATCAATTTCTAGCAAGTTTTGGGTATTGAGTGTAAAGCTAAAAGGTGAAACTCGATACTTGAACTCTAGGATTTGACTTGATTGTATGGCGTCTTGAGAAAGTCACACCAATTTAGAAACCACAAATTTAATAATCATTTGATTGTGAAGCTAGTCAAATCAAGAGTCGTTGACAAATGATAATTGGTTAGATTTAGGTATTTCACTTCACCTTGAAAGAAGGTTGTGATACCTCCATTATCGGTTTTAAAACAACTAATTGAGGAAGAAGTGCTTGATTGATACATGGATTGAGAAATTCCTTTGTTTAATTCCTTGGTTGTTTAACTATTAGACTAGACAACTAGCATAGTTCAATTTGATATATAATTTTGGATTCGCTTAGCCTATCTTGAGGGAATATAACCCGATAGCTCTGTGAGAACAACTTTGATTTCCCAGAACGCCACCGTATACTTATGACCCAATCAAGTTTTTGGCGTCGTTGCCTAGGATTAGTGTTGCATATTGGATTTATCTCGATAGTTTTGATTAAGCATTTTTTTTTCCTTGAAAAAAAAATTGACAATTGAAAAGGCAAAAAAAAAAGGAAACGAATAATGACAATTTCCCATTTTCCCCAATTCAAGCGTGAATTATTTTGGAGGTATTTTAAGCATTTGCATACTTTTCTTGCTTGATGTAGTTATTGTGTAGGTAAATGGGAAATTATGGACACAGTTGACAAGGGTGTCAGTAGTGAGCCCACGCGCTTTTAGAGTATTGGGGTTTTCTTGGTAAAACTGTTGATCAGGTATGGTGTTTGCTTTATTGGATTGCTTGGGATTCATTTGAATTTGCGAAGACTAATCGTGTTTTTGGATATTCATTCTCTGATCCTTGTGCAATCTATGCTAGATGTTATTATACCCCCTTTTGGTGTGACTTGTGTAATTCTTCTGACCATGTTATAAATTCATGCCCTTATTATACATGCTATGCTCAACCTGACTCTGCATCATCCGTGCACAATACTAATGTTGTTCTAACTTTACCTGATTCATCCTTCCCATTAGCTCAGTGCACGGGGCTTGAGGCGGGTGAGCATTTTGGGGAGTTGCTAGGTTTAGTGTTGTTGATGCTTTTTTTGAGTCGAAAGATATTTTAGATGAGGTGCATGCTCTAGCTGGGACTCCTTTTGGAGGGGTTATGCTATGTATTTGTACGTGACGACTTTCCTAGCTATGGTTTTGATGATAGCGTTCGCCATAATCCCCTGATTATTGGGATGCTTCCCCTCTGTTTCGTTGCCCTCCCCTTCCCCCGAGTATTATTTTGATCAGTGCACTGACAATCCTATGATTTGTGATGCTAATGTTGATTTGGGCTATAAGGAGAACTTGCTAGATGTACTTGGTGGGAATGTTGACGATGATGTATTCCTAGGTTACTTTAGAGGGTATGATCCCTCTATTGACCGTTATTTTGTATGCCTAGCGGAATTGCCTAGGAAAGCCATGTGGACAACATTTTTTACTCCTTCCTATGATGTTTCTAAGGCCTTTGATAAGCTTAAGAGGATACCTATTGTCATTGGTGTGATTTTGGTTATTGCCTCTTATCTTATATTTTTTAAGTTGTGGTCCCAAGAGTTTAATAAGCTTATGCGTCATTTAAAGACATTTGATTTTATGGGCCGAGCCTTAAAGTTATGATGGAGTGGGTGATGCTTCATTTGCCCCGTTTGCGAGAAGGCCTTAGCTTGAGTGAATCCAGCACGTAACCTAGTGAGATCATTATATTTTTTTTTCCCTTTCCCTTCTCTTACTTTATTTACTTTCAATAATAATGCTTTATGAAATGGGCGAATGATAGTTCTATGTTTTACATTGTGGTTTTTTGTTTGCATACATGTTAGGGAATGTAGGTTTAGGTTTCCTTTCTTTTGCAATCGTGTGTTGCATTTCGCTTTGTATATAGGATTTTATATAAGGATTGCGTGGATTTGTTTGAGATGACCTCCTAGGATGATTCATTAGGCAAAATAGCTTTCATGAGCTTGAGTGACTTTTGATGGGGGACCCCTATTGCTGTGGAAATTTATGAAGGTTCTATGAATATTTCTTATTTTGACTGTTATCTTGATTAAGAACTTTGTTACCCCTAGGAGTCTTTAGCACTAATATTAGCACATGAGAGTCATTTTATGAGCTAATTAAGACTTTGGTAGATATCTTGGGAGATTTTGAGCCTTCCGTAGACTAATTCATCATACTTAGTTTCATTTCCTTAGATGCATGTGGCTCTTTCATGTTGCATCTCTAGAACTTGCCAGGATTCTTGTGTAAAACCACATTAGTATGTGTATAGTTGATAATTTGATAGAGGCATTATTTTTTTGCACACTTTAGCCACATAGCCAAATAGTCTACTCTTGTGTTTTTATGTTAATCCCCTTTGCCAGACCCCTAAGCTATAATCCTTTTCTTGTTGTGATCCCTTCAAATTAACTCTTAGCCAAACATATGCTCCTATCTTTACGCCAAGTCTTTGCAGTGGCACTTCATCTATGTAATGAGTGGTTTAGTGGTAATTGAGTTTAAGGTGGCTTTGGTATATTGGTTTGTTGAGGGATTGATGTTAGTGAGCATTTTGTTTTTACCCCTCTTATTTGGGTTGTGAAAATATGTATTAGGTTGTGCGTTGATAAGTCCTGACCTTATGCCCTCAGTAATTGATATTTTCATTTCATTTCCTAAAAAAAGAAGAAGGAAAAAAAATCGCGTTGAAGAAAATGAAAAAAGGGGAAATAAGAAAGCAAAAACTAGGGGGGGAAAAAGAACCTCCTTAGTGATTGGCATTGGACATGTAAATAGCTTATGTTCCTTCTTTATCAACTCATGTCTTTCATTGGACATGACTTACTAGGATATGTACATTATGTATTGTTGGGGTTTGAAGTATTGGTTAACGTCATCACTTTTTGATGCCTTGTTGGTTGTTCCTTAGTTATTTGTCTACATAGCTCTACATTGCCCAATTTTACTTGTTAACCTCATTTACCTTCACCCTTTTCAGTCCATCTTACAACTCACGTAAGGTCCTCTGATTGTTATGTGCACATTGCATTTTTAGTAGTGAAGAATTTGAGATCTTGGCAAGCATATTGTAATTTGCATCTTTGAAATAAATCTTGTGTGAACCTATGCTATAATTTGACAACAGCAGTGGGAGTGATTCTTATTTTCCAAAAGTGAGGTTTTATAAGTCTATATAGCTCTACAGTTCCTAGTACTTACATGATGTGCTTTATGATTCTTTAGGGGTGATCAAGTTTGATGTATAGCTTGTGGTCATATATTACTTTGAAAACATCTAGCTTCTTCCAATTTTGAAATGTATTTTACACTATTTGGAGTTATCATTTATTGATATTGTTGTTTGTGATGTGCTATGAGTTGCCTAGCTTGAGGAAGTTGCTATGTTTTTGAGTTCTAGATGCATCTTCCCCTATTCGTTTTATCTAGTGTTTGCTTGAAGATAAGCATAGGTTTAAGCATAGGGAGTGATGAATGTCATATTTGTATAGGATTTCATGAGGAGTCATCTTTGGCCATTGGTGAGCTTAACTGTATGATTTATGCCCTTATTTCTACTATTACACTTGGTTTCACTTATTTTGAGAGTGTTTATAGATTTTGCATTTGTGAGGCACGTCATGCGAGTAGAATGATGATTTTGAGACCACAAGGGTCAAAGAAGGCAATAAAAGAGGCTTAAGGACACCTAATATAGATATAGCTTGCCCAGAATCACAGTCTAGAGGATCTAAGATAAATAGCTGAAGGAACAAATAGTGGGCAATCGATCCAACCGCAGCCACGGTCTAGCCGTGGTAAGTGCCACGAACTGTGGCGGACTCTCATCGTCAAGTCGACTTGATTTATTCATGGATAATTGACTTCCAGACGATTTTTACGCTTGGCTACAGTGCTTTTGCGATAGAAGACCTGTTTTTAGCGTCCTTCATCATGCCATTCCATTCTACCGTAACCCACCATCTAGACTAGGACTTAGACTATATTAAAGGGAGAAAGAGTGGATTGAAGTGAAGATCTTGCAAGGATTACTTGTTGGGTTTGCAATCAAAGGAGTCATGCATGTTCTTTGGCTGAGCATTTTCTTCTCTTCTCTTTTCTCATTTTCGAATTTGTGTTTTGTAATTTTGATAATCTTTTGTTGTTTCGATTTTGATTTATGCAAATACCTACTAATTTTCCCGATCTAGTGTTAACCTCTTTTTGAGTAGTTTGGAATTGTTGGATTGTTTTATCAAATATTAAATGCTTATTGTCTTGCATGGAACTTGATCACTTTCTTACATGTTTTGGTTATTGAGTGAGGCACTGAAAGTTGAAATTCGATACTTGAACTCTTGGATTTGACTTGATTGTATGGAGTCTTGCGAAAGTCACACCAATTAAGAAACTACAAATTTAATAATCGCATGCTTAATGAACCTAAACAAATCAAGAGCCCTTGAGAAATGGAAATTGGTTGGATTTAGGTATTTCACTTCACCTTGAAAGAGAGTCATGCTATTTTGATTGTCGGTTTTTAAAAAACTAATTGAGGAAGAAGTGCTTGATTGACACAAGCGTTGAGAGATTGCTTATTTTGTTTAATTTCTTCATTGTTTACGTATTATATTAGACAAGTAGCATAGTTCAATTTCATGTACAAATTTGGATTCGCCAGCCTATGATGAGGGAATATAGCTCGGTAGCTTCACCTAGTCTCTGTGGGATTGACCTTGATTTGCTACAATGCCACTGCATACTCATGGCCCCATCAAGTTTTTGGTGTCGTTACCTGGGATTAGTGTCGTATATTGGGTTTGACTAAGCATTTTTTTTTCTCTGAAAAAAAATAAAAATTGAAAAAGCCAAAAAAAAAACAAAAGAAGAGAAAATAACAATGACAATTTTTCATTTTCCCCAATTCGAACATGAATTATTTTCGAGGTATTTTAAGCATTTGTATGCTTTTGTTGCTCGATATAATTATTGTGTAGATAAATGAAAAATTATTGACATTGTTGACAAGCATGTGAATAGTGAAACACACGCCCCTTTAGAGTATTGGGGTTTTCTTGGTGAAACTGTTGATAAGGTATGGTATTAGTGGATTTCTCAGGATTCATTTGAGTTTGAGAAGACTAGCTGTGTTTTTGCATATTCGTTCTCTAACACTTGTGCATTCTATGCCAGATGTTATTATGCCCCTTTTTGGTGTGACTTGTGTAATTTTTCTAACCATGTGATAAATTCGTGCCCTTATTACGCATGCTGTGCTTGACATGACTTTGTATCATCTGTGGACAATATTGATGTTGTTCTGACTTTACCTGATTCATCCTTCCCTTCAGCTCTGTGCACGGGGCTCGAGGTGGGTGAGCCTTTTATAGGGGTTGCTAGGTTTAGTACTGTTGATGCATGTTTTTAGTCAAAAGATATTTTAGATGAGGTGCATGCTCTAGCTGGGACTCCTTTGGAAGGGCCACGTTATGTATTTGTGCGTGAAGACTTTCCTAGCCATGGTTTTGATAATAGCGTTCCCCCCAATACCCTTGATTTTTCGCATGCTTCCCCTCTTTGTTCATTGCCCTCTCCTTCCCCCAAGTATAATTTAGATGAGCCCATTGACAATCATATGATTTGTGATGCTAATATTGATTTGGGCTATAAGCATAACGTGTTAGATGTGCTTAGTGGGAATGTTGATGATTATATGTCCCTAGGTTACTTTGGGAATGTTGATGATTATATGTCCCTAGGTTACTTTAAAGGATATGATCCCTCCATTGACCCTTATTGTGTATGTCTAGAGGACTTGGCTAGGAAAGCCATGTGGATTGCATTCCTTACTCCTTCCTATAATTTTTCTAAGGCCTTTGATAAGCTCAAGAGGATACTTATCGTCTTTGGTGTGATATTGGTTATTGCCTCTTATCTTGTATTTTTTAGTTAATCATCCTAAGAGTTTGATAAGCTTATGCATCCTTTGAAGGAATTTGATTTGATGGGCCGAGTCTTAAAGTTGTGATGGAGTGGATGATACTCGATTTGCCCGGTTTGCGAGGAGGCCTTAGCTTAGGTGCATCCAGCACGTAACTTGGTGAGATCTATTCAAACTAAAATTATTACATTTTTATACCATTTATTATGTAATATTTCCTCTAAAATAAATAATTAAGTTAGGATTTTAATATGCTTTCATTTATTTTGCAGGAATAATGGAATTTGGATAAATTAGGTGTTAAAGGACTTCTAAAGGCATTTTGGATCAAAAAAAAAATGAAAGAAGGAAGCCTAGTCATGAGCCCGGTCCAGAAACTCTAGTCTGCAAGGCCCGTTCGTGTGGCCCATCCCAGCCCTCTCTCTTTTCTCTCTTTCTTTCTCCCTCGGCCCAGCGGCCCACTTATCCTTCTTCTTTTCCCCCTTTCTTTTATTTCCTCACTTGGGGCCTGTTACCCGAGCCCATCAGCTACCACACCAGCCCTCTCCTGCCTCTCTTCTTTTTCTTTTTCTTTTTATCTCTTTGGGCCTGGCCTGGTTTCCCATCCCCATTTCATTTAGTCAGCCCGGTTTCCCCTCACGTGACTCCCAGCCTTCTTTTTCCCTCCTCTCTCTTCTCTTTCTTCTTCGTCTTTCAGCCTGACAACCCAAAAGAAGTAGAGGCATCCATGGGCCTCTTTGGCAGCCCTTTAACTTCCTCCATTATAACCATCTCCCTCCGCATTCATTGCTTCATTACCATTCAACCGTTACCCTTCAACGTCTCTTCTTCTTCTTCCTTTGCGTCTTCTACATGC